>JAKELH010000950.1:0-19513 GCA_021525015.1 Lactarius pseudohatsudake
CGGTAACAAAGGTCCCTGAAAGCCCCGATACTAGTACACAAAAAGGTCTACGAATCAGTCCCCCGAATAAAGCTTATCATCTTGCTCAGGCGATTCCCTTCAACCTGGGGTCCGTTGGTAGAGCGAGGCTCTTCCTTCTGCAAATACCGCTCCTCCTTCTCCCTCATGACACTGTTCGTAGTTGAGTATGGATATTCCGGTAGGTCAAAGTCGTCATCGAGCCCTTCTGTGTCCCGTATTCTCACGTCCACGACGTGATATGGGGGGAGGCGCCGCACGACAAGTTGCCATGCCGCCGGCGTGATGCACGCAATACTCGACTTGCCAGTTGTGTGGAATGTGATGCGATCACGTCGAACGCTCCGCAATTCAGGGTATGCATGTTTCGCGAGGTCGACGGCCTCCTGAGCGACACCCAAGGGCTCGTCAACACAATAGGGACAATAGGGGGACCGGAACCTACGTCGTGAGTTTTGGCCGCAGGTACCCATGCACTATTGTCATTGAAGCGGTAGGTCAATGCCTCTGGGAAATCATCCTTGACAGGATTAGCGTGAGCGGTTGAGGACGAGGCCGCCGGCTGGCGGGTTCCCGAGTACAGCTTCATCATAGCCGCAACCTGGAAAAGTAGATGGAGGTGCTAAGTGGACGTCCTGAGATGGGACAAAGACTTATAACGGTGTCCTTGGGAGGCTGTGAGCAAACACAGCCTCCTTATCATTATTACCAATTCGCCCCAAACAAGGAAAACTAGTACGGGACGGCACAAGTTGGGATAACTGGAACTGGCGCACACGTGATGGTGAAAGCCTGAAAAGGCACTAAAAAGGCAAAGTTGATCCTGGACGGCACTCTGGCGCAGGGATCACTCATGATGGGACCACGACGAAAACGGGCGTCCGCAATTTGTTGAGATTGGAATATCAAAGCCCCTATTGTAAATATCACCGATGGGGGTAAAAACTTTTGTTGAATGGCTTATGTGCACCGTCGAAGGTGGAGGCATCACCCCCAATACTGGAGGGACTTCGTGTCTACCGCCGACGATAAGACGGGGTGGAAGCTCATCGAGCACGAAGCCTTGCACGCAAGTACGTAAAATGGAATGGAATGCGCGCAAGGGAAGTGCAGGTGACTTGGAAGGACACGTTGAGTCCAGCTCGTTACCGCAATCGGAAGTATAAATGGGTGTTGGATGTGAAGCGAAGACATGGCACACACCTCGTGTGAGCTGACGCCTGGGCCCGGGGCACATGTGCGGGGGGCATGTCGGCGAAAAACCATCATGCAAGCCCCACAAAGGGCACTAGGAGATAAGAGTAGCTTAGCTATTGACCCTTCGACGATTAAGGAGAGCATGGGAATTGCTCCTGGATAAAGGTCTGCTCCACTGAGCGTCCCGTGAAACCAAATACACAAAAACGCCTAATGGGCGTTGACAACGCAAGGGTGTGGTGTGGACATCCACGCTCCTTGCGCCGAATGTACACGTTCTCCAGAGCGAGGTGATGCCTCGTCCGTCCCCTGATGGCAACCTTCAGGAAGACCATGGAGATATCGAAGACCAGAACGCAAGGGTACGTAGCTGCAGGTTTCTGCTCAATGGTGCAAACGATGTTCACCGAACAGGTAGCAAGAACACTGTTGCCAATATCACTCGTTGCACATGACGAAAAACAGGCCGTTACTTGGGGCATTACCTGCATCAACTGACATGGGCGAGACGCGGCGCTCCTGGCTTGGCCGTTCTAACGGGTTCGCCAAGGGGGCTCCAACGTCACTTTGCGCGCTGTGGATCCCAGGATAGTCCGCAAAGTGATTCTGTGGGGTTGTGCCGCATACATCAGGCACGGACTGGACGCCACTGCGCACATGGCCCGCCCAGGATGCATTACCATCGGAAATTTATCACCTTGTGTTCTTCAATCAGTCGCCTGTCGACCGAGGTGACGCCGGCGTTGTTGAACGTTGAACATCGCCGGGACGAGAGCCTTGGGGCGGGGCCATGGCAACATCCAGATTCTAGAAGTACCTGGAAGCAACCACAGGAAATGGAACGAAAACTGAACGAAAGCCATAACGACAGGGACTCGGAACCGTCACGTGCCAAGACGGCTCGGACCTCGGGCAAGTCGGTGTTGAGTTGAGAATGATGCTCGCGGCATGTCTGCCAGTGCACGACACGAGGAAAGACAGCAGCCACGTCACCTCGCAGGTCCTCTCGGAGCGTGGCAACCAGGGCCAGCGTCAATAGCCAATCGTCGACATAGAAGTATATGGGAATCCGGTGCTTTCTCAACAGTTGACCATTTAAAGGTGCGCAGGGGCCCTTGTAGGGGTGGTCCATTGACATGCTGCATTGATATCAACCTTCAGCTTGTTACATACTACAATAACACTAGCTCTCGTTCGCGCGATCATAACTAGTCCTGACCTGGCCGGCGCCTGGTGCCGCTGGCTTTGTCGGTTCGCATGTTGTAGACCGTGCACCGCGGTTTGGGAAGTTGCCCGTCTTCTTCTGACACACAAGCATAGTACCGCAACTGTACCGCATCCAGGAAAGTCGCCTTCGTGGGATATGAGGGAAAATTCGGAATCGTCGAAGTCGAAGACTTCGCTACGACCGTTTCTCGGGTTTCGGAAAAGTTGCCGTAACGGACAATATCCTTCTGATCCCGCTCAGGCGTTGACGCCTTGCTTCATGTGGCGGCGCCCCAGACCCTGAGACCACTGTTGGAAGCACCGTCGAGGTGGGTGCGTAATTATGCGCGAGATGTCGGTATCAAGAAGATTGTCGCGGCTGAGACGCCTCGTACAACCCGGATAGCTAAACGGTCTCCCATAATGGTGGCACCATTACTGTCTCCGGGGTTGAGAGGACGTTTCGGGTCCCGCGGACAGTCGAGTATGCTAAGAAGCCTTGGATACAGCCATGAGTTATCTATGGTTGTCAACGTCAACTTTCGGAAAATTGTTAGCGAAACAAGGACGTGGACAATCGAATGGGTATGTGCTTCACCGGGTCTCTCAGGCTGAGTCACTTCATAAGGTTCTTCTTGCCTTCATCTTCGGTTCCTGGGGGCGAGTCAGAATGGGACAGAAACAGTGAGTTAGGCGTGTATCGGTCTCATCGACCGAGTGAAAGGTCGCAAAGCCATGCCGAACGGGCTGTCAAACTCCCTTTTCAAAACTCATCCTGCGACCCTGGGTATGTCTAGATGTGTGCTCACAGTGGCCGGAGTAGGTCTGTAGTCCGAAGTGTCGGAGTATCTGCGGAATCACACTGGGCGTATGAAGTTCGGCCCACGGGACTAACTAGTACCCTAGGTACGAGACCAAAAACGCTGGCCCACTACTCGGGCCCCAGGGAAAGGAAGTTCGACGATGCGGTAGATGTCATGCTATCCTGCGCAGGTGACACTGACAGATTGATCGAGCAACTAGACCGTACTAGCGGAAGCTGGACGGCCCTTCGGGCCGTCGTTTTCTGGTTGTCAAAAGTGTGCTTGTGAAACGTTGCACATTGAACGGCGCAATGTGTGACGCTTGTGTGAGCTCAGAGGACCGAGGTGGAGCAGAAGCGGTTCATGAGATTATATTATCAGTTGTGGTACATTACGAAAGTGAGTACATAGGACCGTTTGCCCACAACGGCGAGTGGTTTCACCAATAGTACGCTGTCTGGTTTCCTCTTAGACTGGTAACCAGCCGTTCGAATGAGCGATTTTTGAGGGTGTGGCAAGCGACTGGAGGATCCTCGATTCTCCGCTCCATCGAGCGGTCCTTGCGCAGCCAGCCCCCCCATAGAGCGAGCGGTCACCGGTCTAGTTTCCTCTGAACGTATGGCTTACTGTGCCGTATGCAATCCGCTTTGGCTCACCAGACAGACCCCCTTTTCGCCTCCTGAAGACCTTGTGACCAGAGTGTGTGCTTCTCCGATGAGCCAATTTGCTGAACTGATACGTCTCCCTTCGCCTTCACGGGTGATAAAGCAGATAAAGTCGTAGTGTCGCCAAGGGTGTCGGAGTTTGTACATCTGCAACCCACGGACGATGCTAATACTACTAAGAAGAAAGAGGGGTTACCATGAGCAGGAAGACTTCGAGCCCTAGGCATCCTCTCACAGAATAAGTTGCGCGACATATGGGCCCGCAGCAAGAAGTGTTTGCGGAACAGGTATAGCTGCTCCAGGCGCGATGCTTGTGCATATTGAGGATGCCTGTGGAGCACGGTTGCACAGGACAGTGGGGGGCGTGCTGTACGGAGCCGAGTCCGTGTGAGTTCGAAGGCGGAGGGGATTCCGTGCAGGGGTTACGGAGGTGGGGGAGAGCAGCCGAGTCCGAAGCGTTCCCGACGGCGAGAGCCGGTGCGAATGCGAACGGCCGAGGGCGGGAGCGAACGAGACGAGAGTGGGAACGGGAACGAGCGAGGAGATTCGAGACGACGCCGTCCGAGGCGGCGAGAAGAGGCGAGACAACGAGATGCGATACGATGCGATGTCCTCCGAGTGCCGCGGTAGGCCTGACTTCCGGGACGATCGCGCAGCGAGAGGAAAAGAGGGAAAAAACCAAGATGATATTAACGAGCCAAGAATGCGAGGTTTAAATACATGTAGACTGTAGCTACCCTGGTCTAGTAGGTAGGGATGGAGGTGGCATGGGAAGGCGAGACGACGAAAGGCGGAGACGAGACGAGAACGGTAAGGTACGAGTGGCGAGACAAAGGTGCATGGGCGCGGAAACAAGAATCCAAAGCAAGTCATCTAGGTGAAAGGAAGCGAGTATACGAGTAAAGGGGGCCGAGACTTGTACGACGCACGACAATGGGACTCCTACTACGGTGAGCGGGACGGCCCGCGTGGCCTCCAACGGCGTCTTGAGGGTGGCTTCAGGGACGGATGGCCGGCGATCTTGACATCTTGAAAGGAACAAGGGCGATGGGCGATGCGACGAGACGGGGAGTTGAGGGACAAAGCGACACGAGGCGCGGGGACGCGCGGCCTGCGTACGAGGGTCTGGGGAGCGTCTTGCGAAGGGGTTGTCGACGGCGGTCCATGGCGACGAGGAGAGGGCGAGCGAGGGGAAGGTGAGAGAGAGAGAGAGAGAGTGTGTGTGTGTGTGTGTGTGGATGAGCCGGATGGAGAGTGGGAGATCGATGGCGAAGCGCGACGCCGTGAGAGCGCGAATCCGAAATGGCAGTAGGCCATGCGACGCCGGACCGAGGTCGAAAATACCGAAATTAGCCGATTTCGGGGCCGGCGCCCGTGGGATCCTTACAGCGCCATGATGGACCAGGAATGCTTGGGCTAGGCTTTCTAGAGGTGGGGAAGGCTATAGGCCTGGGTGACGAAACTGGACCATGTGAAGGGAGGATTGGCGAAGGCGAAGGAAGTGAGACAGGAGGTTGAGTGGCTGGTCTGAGCAGGTCTGACAGTCCACCAGAATGAGTAGGCTCGTGACCAGGGATAGCGCACACAGGGTATGAGGTTATGACGTCCAGAGGGGTGTCACCTTCATCGGTGGTGGCAAATGCTGTCGAGTGAGCGACTGTGTGTTCATGCAAAGCGATGTAAACCTTGCGGACGTTCAAGTGCTCTACCGAGGTTCAGGTCATTGCACGATCATTCTCGAGTGGTGCATGGAAACGGAAATCTGATGGGCTGGGTCAGTTCTGTGGACCACCGTACGAAGACGGAGCACGACGCACCGATGGTGCTATGTCCCAGCCTGCATAGCAATCGACAGGGTCGAATAGGGGGAATAGTTGCTAGTCGCAGGGAGTCAGTGACTCCTTTGTAGCAGGAAGAAGACCGCATACTGTCAGAGAGTAACTCTCTAATGTGTCGCCATAGAAAGTTTGTCGAAGGTCGCCGTCCCGCTATTGAGTGATGGCCAGAAGAGATAGGTCAGGGGTGGAAGTTCTCATGATTTTGTATTCGTGCGACCTGCGTAGTTTGGTGCTAATGATAGCAAGGCTCAATGGGTGGGAGACATCGAGAGAGATGAGCCCGAAGGCCAAAGGCATACACGTGACATCACGTGAGATGTCAAATTGTGGCTGAAGGTCCGACTCCGAAGTGGCAAATTTCGCATCCGAAAACCCATCCACACCACGAATACTTGTTTCGCTTGCAGATAAAAAATGCGCAGGTGACAGTAAGAATGAGAAATAGTTCTGTGATCAAACAAAATAGGGAGGCAAGGTACTCAAAATGTGTACGCAAAGACGTTGCGAAATGAGTTTGAACTCCGCAAACTCCGGAGACAAACCATTGCGTCTTTATAGATTGTATAGATAAGGAGAATATGTACTATCGTGGATCACATAAACTCGCTTATGTAATCCGGTTTCAATTAATGGGGAGGGGAGGTGGGGTCGATATCTTGACCTGTGTCTTTGTCTTTACGACGCCCTCGACCGCCGCCAAAATGTCCGGATTTTCGAGGCAGATTATAAACCTCGTGCGAACGAGCACATTTCAAAGGCGGGCCGCTCCGGATCAGGTTTGTCCATCATTGCTGTTGTGTTTGTCTTCAACTACTAAAGCGCAACCTAGGGTGGACTCCTGACGGGGAAAGATCCAACCGCGTTTAATCCATCTGATCCTTTGAGATTATGGATTATTCAAGTCGGTCAGCGAATTTCACTTTCAGGCTATCTGTCCTATGAGTTCATGCTATCGCAGGGATCATCATTATCACAACCCAGATTCTGAGCCTTGGCCTCCGCAAGTTACGACAGCCTCGAGTAATCGCGGAAGTGCTTGGTGGTATCCTTCTTGGTGCGACCGCAATTTAGACTCGTTGACATACTCATCAGCTGAGCCACCACCTAGGTCCAACTGCATTTGGGCGTATACCCGGTTTTTCTAAACACATATTTCCTAGCGAATCAATACCCTACCTTTCTCTCGTTGCAAACATCGGACTGTGTCTCTTCCTTTTTATCATCGGACTCGAGATAGATGCTGCGATCATCCGTCGCAATGCGCGCCTCTCTGCGACTGTCGCTTGCGCAGGCGTCATCATCCCGTTTGGACTTGGCGCCGCGTTTGCCGTCCCCCTGTACAAGCACTTCATCGACTCTTCGCAAGTATCATACACGCACTTCATGCTCTTCACCGGTGTCGCGTATTCGATCACGGCCTTCCCCGTCCTGTGCCGCATTCTGACCGAACTCAAGCTACTTGACACGACCGTCGGGATCGTGGTCTTATCTGCTGGTGTTGGCAACGACATCATTGGGTGGACACTACTTGCCCTCAGTGTCGCGCTTGTCAATGCCGGAAGTGGACTGACCGCGTTATGGATTCTGATGATCTGTATTGGATGGACCCTCTTCATGTTATTCCTCGTCCGCAGGGTGCTATCTTGGTGCGCTCGGGCAACAGGGTCTATCGAGAATGGACCAACCATGTTCTTTATGACTGCCACGATTTTAATTTTGTTTGGTTCAGCATTCTTTACCGATGTCATCGGCGTTCACGCAATTTTCGGTATGCGTTTTTAGCATTAGTACGTCCCGTGGTTTGACCCTGTTGCACCTACAGGCGCTTTCCTCGCCGGGATTATCGTGCCTCGTGACGGAGGCCTCGCGATCGCGCTGACCGAGAAGCTAGAAGATATGGTTTCGGTGATTTTCCTACCTCTCGTGAGTTTCTTTAGCTCCGACTCGGTTCATTTCCTGATAGTCTCCAGTATTTCACAATCTCCGGGCTGTCGACTGACCTCGGTTTGCTGAATTCTGGCAAGTCCCCTACATCACATGTTGGCTGGGATAGCTGATAGACTTTATTGCTAGGAACAATCTGGGGGTTCACAGCTGCCATCTGCATCCTTGCTTTTATTGGGAAATTCGGTGGTTGTGCATTGGCAGCGAGGTACACTGGCTTCAGTTGGCGTGAGGCAAGTACCATAGGTTCCTTGATGAGTTGCAAAGGGTAAGTCCACCCAAGTCCACCAATAACGCCGTGCCTCATCGTTGGCATCTAGTCTCATTGAGTTGATTGTTCTCAATGTCGGGCTACAGGCAGGTATCTTGACGAGGGTGAGCTCCTACTCGTCTCCTGATCGGGCATGTAACATACGTTCTACGTCCAACAGCTCGTCTTCTCGATGTTCGTCCTAGAGGCCCTTCTTCTCACCTTCGCGACTACCCCCACTGTTTCCTTCCTATATCCCCCTCATCTTCGTGCGCGCGCAACCGCCACCGGTCCATCGTTTGCGAATGTTCGCGATCCCAAAGACGACGAAAGTGGCACTCGAGATCGTTGGCCGAGCACTGGTCACGAAGATGGTGTTTTGAAACGCCGATTCACCGTGATCCTCGACAAACTCGAACATCTACCCAGCATGATGGCGATTACGCAACTACTTCAGCCCCCGGCCCCACCGACCTACCCTCGAACAGAAAGCTCCTCTTCCAGCCAAAGATCAGGAATGGAAGAGGAAGAACCCACGCATTTCGGTGCACTGCGTCTCATCGAGCTGACCGACCGGCCTTCGGACGTGATGAAATCGTCCGCCACGGACGCGTTGCTGCACGCCGACCCCTTACTCGCCATTTTCCGCACGTTTTCAGAATTGAATGGGCTGTCCGTGTCAGCTGCCCTATCGATGGTGCCTTTTGATGCGCTCGCAACCAGCGTGGGCGAACACGTTCGTGCAGCTGGCGCCCAGCTCGTGCTGGTGCCCTGGCTCCCGTCAGCACAAGCAGCTCCAGAGCCAGGCGGCGTCCCCACGAGCGACGCCGCCGACGCCGCCGCCACTGCCGATCGCAGCCCATTCGACTCGCTGTTCCGCACGAGCGGCTCCACCTCCCTGCTCCACTCGCACTTCGTGCGCGGCGTGTTTGCACAGGCGGGGACAAACGTCGCGCTGTTTGTCGGCCGCGCACCGCTCGGCGTGCGCGAGGAGACCCGTCTGTTCTTGCCGTTCTTCGGTGGGCCCGACGACCGCCTGGCGCTAGACTTGGTCGTGCAGCTCTGCGCGAATCCGCGCGTCCGCGCGACGGTCGTGCGCGTTACCAAGCACGACGGACGGGCCGAGCTCGCGGCTCCCGAAGCGGCGCACCTTGCCAAGGACAAGGTGGAAGTGGACATGCAGGCGAACACGATAATGACGATTGCCTCCGTCCGGTCGGTGCGTAACTTACACACACGCCTGCCCTTTTGTTTTCGGGAGCGCTGACGCTGTGCGCACACGTAGGCGCCGGGCTTCCCAGATACGATGTATGGAAACGCGACGACGCACACGCGGATGCAGTCCGAGACGGCCGACGGCGTCACCTGGGCGCGGTACGCCCCGCCAGCAGCGGCTGCGACGAACGACCGCGCGCTGGCGGACGCGCTGTCCCGCGTGACGTTCGAGGAGCTCGCAAGCCCAACGCCGCTACAAGCCGCACTACGGCGCGCTGCGGCGCTGGAGCGCGCGATCGTCGTCGTCGGGCGCTCCCGCCGTCTTGCGGTGGAGGACCACCATGCGGAGCTGCGGATGCTGGAGGAGGAGCACGGCGCGGTTCGCGCGGACGTGCGGAAGACGGTGGGGGACGTCGGGACGGCGTTTGTGATGGCAGGGACTAACGCTACTTTGCTGGTGATGCAGGCGTCCAGCACCCACCGCGAAGACTAGGTGGGTTATGAGACACGACGCTAACGAATTCACGATGTCTCGTCGATGATGGGGCAGACTTTGTATAATGATCTGTGACAGTATACCATCAACTTGTTGATACCAGGATTGGTAGGAGGTTGCACATGGCTAAAGGAGCGATATTACAAGCACAAAGCATAATTTACAGATATGCAAAAAAAGACAACGCTAGGTGCGACAAGATTCATCTTCTCTGCGAGGTATGAAGCGGTACGGGTTGTGAAGCACAACATTGGCAGCTTTACGGATTGAGGCAAGCAAAAGCTGTTCATTGACTCATCTGCAAGAATGGGACCTGTCAAAGCTGTCCTGGACTGGTCCAGGCCCGGGACAGCTTTGACAGGTCCCATTCTTGCAGATGGACAACTCCTGAGTTGCACCGGTGTGAACTCTTATGTTCAAGTCAGTCCCAGTTTCAAAAGTTTAGAGTTGACACCAGTGTGGACTCTACCTCGCACTTGGGCCCCAAGGAAAGAAAGTTCAACAATGGGGTAGATATCGTGCTATCCTGCGCAGGTGACACTGGCCTTCCCAGACTTCCCAGAAAGAGAGCAACTAGACCCTATAAGGAGAACATGTACTATTGTAGATGTCGTCAATCTGTCACACAAACTCGCTTATGTAATACGGGTTCAAGTTATCTCCTCTCCGATGAGCGACCCTAAATAATGGGGACTGGTGGGAGGTGGGGGCGATATCTTGACCTGCCTTTCTCTTTACGACGCCCTCGACCGCCGCCAAAATGTCCGGATTCTCGAGGCAGATTATAAATCTCGTGCGAACGAGCACATTTCAAAGGCGGGCCGCTCCGGATCAGGTTTGTGCATCATTGCTGTTGTGCATTGCTGTTGTGTTTGTCTTCAACTACTAAAGCGCAACCTAGGGTGGACTCCTGACGGGGAAAGACCCAACGGAGTTTAATCCATCTGATCCTTTGAGATTATGGATTATTCAAGTCGGTCAGGGAATTTGACTTTCAGGCCATTCGTCGTTCCTATGAGTTCATGCTATCGCAGGGATCATCATTATCACAACCCAGATTCTGAGTCTTGGCCTCCGCAAGTTACGACAGCCTCGAGTAATCGCGGAAGTGCTTGGTGGTATCCTTCTTGGTGCGACCGCAATTTAGACTCGTTGACATACTCATCAGCTGAGCCACCACCTAGGTCCAACTGCCTTTGGGCGTATACCCGGTTTTTCTAAACACATATTTCCTAGCGAATCAATACCCTACCTTTCTCTCGTTGCAAACATCGGACTGTGTCTCTTCCTTTTTATCATCGGGCTCGAGATAGATGCTGCGATCATCCGTCGCAATGCGCGCCTCTCTGCGACTGTCGCTTGCGCAGGCGTCATCATCCCATTTGGACTTGGCGCGGTGCTTGCCGCTCCCTTGTACAAGCACTTCATCGACTCTTCGCAAGTATCGTACACGCACTTTATGCTCTTCACCTGTGTCGCGTATTCGATTACGGCCTTCCCCGTACTGTGCCGCATTCTGACCGAACTCAAGCTGCTTGACACGACCGTCGGAATTGTGGTCTTGTCTGCCGGTGTTGGTAACGACATTATTGGATGGACATTACTCGCCCTCAGTGTCGCGCTTGTCAAAGCCGGAAGCGGACTGACCGCGTTATGGATTCTGTTGATCTGTATTGGATGGACCCTCTTCATGTTACTCTTCGTCCGCAGGGTGTTATCTTGGTGCGCTCGGGCAACAGGGTCTATCGAGAACGGACCAACCATGTTCTTTATGACTGCCACGATTTTAATTTTGTTTGGTTCAGCATTCTTTACCGATGTCATCGGCGTTCACGCAATTTTTGGTGTGTGTTTTTAGCATTGGCACGTCCCGTGGTTTGACCCTGTTACTTCTACAGGTGCTTTCCTCGCCGGGATTATCGTGCCTCGTGACGGAGGCCTCGCGATCGCGCTGACCGAGAAGCTAGAAGATATGGTTTCGGTGATTTTCCTACCTCTCGTGAGTTTCTTCAGCTCCGACTCGGTTCATTTCCTGATAGTCTCCAGTATTTCACAATCTCCGGGCTGTCGACTGACCTCGGTTTGCTGAATTCTGGCGAGTCCCCTCCGTCACACTTGGGCTGGGCTAGCTGATGGATTCGGTTGTTAGCGACAATCTGGGGATTCACGGCTGCCATTTGCATCCTTGCTTTCATTGGGAAATTCGGTGGTTGTGCATTGGCAGCGAGGTACACTGGCTTCAGCTGGCGTGAGGCGAGTACCATAGGTTCCTTGATGAGTTGCAAAGGGTAAGTCCACCCAAGTGTACCAATAATGCTGTGCCTCATCGTTGGCATCTAGTCTCATTGAGTTGATTGTTCTCAATGTCGGGCTACAGGCCGGTATCTTGACGAGGGTGAGCTCCTACTCGTCTCCTGATAGGGCATGTAACATACGTTCTACGTCCAACAGCTCGTCTTCTCGATGTTCGTCCTAGAGGCCCTTCTTCTCACCTTCGCGACCAGCCCCACTGTTTCCTTCCTTTATCCCCCTCATCTTCGTTCGCGTGCAACCGCCACTGGTTCATCGTTTGCGAATATTCGTGATCCCAAAGACGACGAAAGTGGCACTCGAGATCGTTGGCCGAGCACTGGTCACGACGAAGATGGTGTTTTGAAACGCCGATTCACCGTGATCCTCGACAAACTCGAACATCTACCCAGCATGATGGCGATTACGCAGCTTCTTCAGCACCCGGCCCCATCGACCTACCCCCGAACAGAAAGTTCTTCTTCCAGCCAAATATCAGGAATGGAAGAGGAAGAACCCGCGCATTTCGGTGCACTGCGTCTCATCGAGCTGACCGACCGGCCTTCGGACGTGATGAAATCGTCCGCCACGGACGCGTTGTTGCAGACGGACCCTTTACTCGCCATTTTCCGCACGTTTTCAGAATTGAATGGGCTGTCCGTGTCAGCTGCCCTATCGATGGTGCCTTTTGATGCGCTCGCGACCAGCGTGGGCGAGCACGTTCGTGCAGCTGGCACCCAGCTCGTGTTAGTGCCCTGGCTCCCATCAGCACAAGTATCTCCGGACACCACCGCGGACGCAGGCGGCGCTCCCACGAGTGACGCCGCCGCCACCGACCGCAGCCCATTCGACGCCCTGTTCCGCATGAGCGGCTCCACCTCCCTGCTCCACTCGTACTTCGTGCGCGGCGTGTTTGCGCACGCGCGGACGAACGTCGCGCTGCTCGTCGGCCGCGCGCCGGTCGGCGTGCGCGAGGAGACCCGTCTGTTCTTGCCGTTCTTCGGTGGGCCCGACGACCGCCTCGCGCTGGACCTGGTCGTGCAGCTCTGCGCGAATCCGCGCGTGCGCGCGACGGTCGTTCGCCTTACCAAGCGCGACGTCAGGGCCGAGCTCGCAGTTCCCGAAGCGGCGCATCTTGCCCGCAACAAGAACAAGGACATCACAGGCAAGGTGGGAGTGGACGTACAGACCAACGCGATAATGACGGTGGCTTCGGTGCGTAGCTTACACACGCCTTGTTTCGGGAGCTGATGCTGTACGCTGCGCGTAGACGACGGGCTTCCCAGATACGATGTATGGAATCGCGACGACGCACACGCGGATGCAGTCCGAGACGGCCGACAACGTCACCTTGGCGCGGTACGCCCTGCCAGCGGCGGGGGCGACGAGCGACCGCGCGCTGGCGGACGCGCTGTCCCGCGTGACGTTCGAGGAGCTCGCGAGCCCGACGCCGCTGCGTGCCGCGCTGCAGCGCGCGGGGACGCTCGAGCGCGCGATCGTCGTCGTCGGGCGCTCGCGCCGTCTTGCGGTGGAGGACCACCATGCGGAGCTGCGCATGCTGGAGGAAGAGCACGGCGCGGTTCGCGCGGACGTGCGGAAGACGGTGGGGGACGTCGGGACGGCGTTTGTGATGGCGGGCGTCAATGCCACTCTACTGGTGATGCAGGCGTCCAGTACCCACTGCGAGGAGTAGGTAGGTCATGAGACACGACGCATACGAACTTGATGAATTCACGATGTCTTGTCGACGATGAAGCGTACTCTGTACAATTGTTTGTAACAGTATACCACCAACTTGTTGATACCAGGATTGTGAGGAGGGTTGCACATGGCTAAAGGAGCGATATTACATGCACAAAGCATAATTTACAGATATGCGGAAAGATGACAACGCTACGGTGTGACCAAAAGGAAAGGAGATCGAGGGTCGTGAAGCATCAGTGCTTGCTCTTCTTTTCTTTCTTCACTTTATCCTTCTCTTCCTTTTGCCTTTTGTCTTTTTTCTCCTTCTTCGGGGCGGCGCCCTAACGTACGCGAATAAGCTCTGAGGTGGGGCGACGGGGGCACGACTCACCTCGGTTGCCTCCTTCGCCTCCTTCTCCTTATGTTCGCGCTTCTTCTCCTTTTTCAGCGCCTTCTTCTCCTCCTTTGATAATTTCACCTTTTTCACGGGCTCGCCCTCACTACTCTCATCTCCGTCCATTTCCATCTCCTCCAGCTTTCGCTTCTTCTTCTTGTCCTTCTTCTTCGTCGGCTCGGCATCGATAAGAGGGAGCACTGGTTCAGTAGCGTCCGCCATATCCTGGTCCTCCTCTTCCTTCTCGAGGGATAGCTGGTCGAGCACCTTGCGAATTGCATCGGCATTTTTTCCAGGTGCGGCTCCTGTCTCGAAGAACGCGAGACGTTCTTCCACCTGCTGACGCAGCGCCTCACCGAACTTGGGCGTGGGTGTTTCTATAAAATAAAGACCTCTGGTCAGATGACCGGCGAGCGCGGAAAGAGTGGTGAGTACCGGAGAAACAGTCGATGCGTGAGGCGATCGAGCATTTGTTGGCAAGGAAGCGTGAAATGCGTCCCTTGTGTTTGGGGCCTGCCCGGCCGATGAAGGACGAATGATAAATCAGGCCATACTGAATGTGTGTGAGCTTCGGGAGCGGGAGAGGTATAACCGAAGCATGACCAACCTTAGGGGTGTTGCCCTTGGTTTTAAGAGCGCGGAAGAGAGCCTTCTCGGCACCGAGTATCTGGACCGTGCTGGCTGGGTACTTGCTAAGGTTGGTTAAAGACCCTGCGTGGCTGATGAGGCGAGCACCGATGCGCTCGCCTAGCAGGGCGGTGAGACTAGGTGCAACAAGGTTCATCTTCTCCGCGAGGTACGAAGTGAGGGACTTGCGGTAGTCGGCGATTGATACGACGCGTGTGGCAAATGCGGAGATATTGAGCATGTCGATTTCCGAAAGGATTGAACCCATGGACCCTGCGGCGGCATCTATGACATTCTGGGCCCGCGTGGTGTCGTCACCGAGAAGCGCAGCGAGATCGGGAAGCTTTTCTGCTGTGAGGGTCTCTTTGGCACCGATGAATCTGGCGGCTCTGGCATACTCATAGTTGTCCGGCACGATTTTGACAAGTTCGGGGAAGTGATAGCCGTACCACTCGCGTATGCGCATGGAGAAAAGGTTGACGTCCTTATCGAGCTGGTCCAACAGGGCGATGGCTTGAATGATCATGTTATCGACGCGGTTGACGTTGAACTTTAGCTTGGAACGCGAATAAGAGTGGCCGAGACCGAGCTGTGCCTTTGTGAGGTCGTCCGACTGGAGACCCTTGAGGAGCTTCGGCGCGTGAAAACGGATTCCGCGGATGAGTTCTGCGGTCGACTCGGACGTGTCGCATTTGAGCTTGAGTGCACCCTTGATAGCGCTGGCGAGGATCGGGTCGGATATACCAAGCACGATGGAAGAGCTTTTGGATGGTTTTGACAGGTTGAGTTCGAGCAGGGCCCTCAAATCCTCGTTGACAGTGCCTGCGCCGAAACGTGAGCGTGAAGTAGTAAGCGGTGAATCTGCACACCTTCAGATACGTCATTCGCGTTTTCCAGCGCGTGGGCGGCGTTTTTGAAGGGGGAAAAGCTCAGGAGGGAGACCATTTTTTTGAATTTACCCAAATCCTGGATGGACGTTTGAACGGCCCCTGTCATAGAGGCGAGCTCATCCCGTAGTTTTACTTCGAATATGGCATACCCGGAGGCCGTCTCGAAGAGAATGTGAGTGGCCATCCTGGCTTGGGGAACGCCGACGACGAGGACGAGGCGAAGTGGAGACAATGATTACGTAAGAGGCACGGGGCTGGACTAGGAACGTTCCATAGATCGGGGTTGGTGCACCAGCAGTGCCTCATGTCGAGTCGAGCAACTGAAGTTCACCGGTTTACTGCGGTCCCAGGGAAGCGCTAAACGCCACCCAAGTACAATGGGGCTAACATAGCAAGTCAAACACAGCCCATACGTCTCGTGGCTGGGCTGGCGCTTGTGGGTGGACTATAGATAATCTGCTTGGTCGAGCGCCAATTGACTGAACTACTACAGAGTAGACCCGGACGGAAAACCGACGCGATTGGTTTCACGATACCCTCGTGCGGACCAGGATAGGTACGAGATTGCGCACGGTCATCGCCTCGTGTCAAACGGCAGGACATATATCACTCCTCGCCGCGCCCTTCGGCTCGTGTTCCTTCCCCCCCCTCCCCTTCACGCCACGCCTTCCCTCCCCGCTCGCAGCAGGTTCATAAGGCTGCAAGTCCTCGAATGCGGGGGCTCCGCGGCTGACAATCTGATATCATCCTCCCCACTTATCCCCGGCCGTCCCCCTATTTCTAGGTATTCCTCGCCCTCTCCACGACTATATCTTAGACTGACCACGTATCGATCCATGCTACAGTCCTATCTTTTCACCTTTGGTCTCCCTCTTTCCCTCCACGCGCTTTACGACCCAATTCATTCAACGATGCTTGCGACAAGATGTCAGCCTCGTGTGTCCCCCCCTACTCCCACTGCCCCCCGCATGAACACTCGCCCGCTACCCGACATCGGACGCCCGCTCGCCGCTTCCCCAGTCACGATCCCGAGGTCACAGCCCCCGCCGACTCCCAAACCATCGACATCTACGTCTAATCATCGTCGACATCGCACCGACGAATCTGGTTACTCCTCCTCTGCGGAGCCCTCTTCATCCCAACGCACCCGCCCCACCTCCCAGGCCGTGCGATCACCTTTAGCGCCACCGCCACCGCCGTTGAAGGGAATCTTGAAGTCAGGTATGAGCACGACCCGTGACCCGAGTAATGAGTGAGATTGATGCTGATGTAATCATATCATTATCGTAGGCGGCTCTGAATCTGCAGTCGTCTTCAGGGCGTCTCTAGTGCAGCAGGATCGAGATGGTTACGCCTCTTCTTCCGAAAAGCCCCCGCCTCTGAGGACGTCGCAGAGCCGGTCGTCCAAGAGCAGACCCCACCCCGCAAACTCCGCGAGTGCGTTTCGTTTCAGACTGACGAGTTCGCGAAACGCTCAATCGCCCCCGCAGACTCCAGCAGCAGCAGCAGCCCTAGCTCACCGCCGGCGACGCTGCACTGGAAGCTTCTGCCCTTTGATGCCCAGCGCTCAAAGGGCAAGGTCAAGTTCGACTTTGCGCACGAGGTGGACGAGATCCTGCTCGCGGAGGGGCGGCAGGGCAGCGCGCGGCCGCTGTCCGTACAAGAGCGGAACAAGTCGGCGGCAGAGCCGAGCCTCACGGAGATGGTGATCCACTGCGCGGAGCTGCCGGACTGGCCCGTGCACGTCGCGCGGCAGTCGGGCATCCGCTGCGTGGACGTCTTCGAGGCGATCCGCGACACGTACAACGTCGTGCTTACCACGACCGAGCGCACCATCCACCACTCCCGCGTGCGCGAAATCGAGCGCCGCCGCCCGCCCACGCCGGAGGGCGTCGCGGCTAAGAAGGGCGTCCGCAGACGCGACCTTCTCGATGGAAAGACGCTCTTCCTCGGGCTTGATTGGCGCGCGTCAGACTCGCGCTACCCCGACGGCTGCTGGTGCCTCAAAGTCGGCTCTCCGCCATCCCGGTAGCGCCCCGGCTCCCACCTCCCTCGCGATCAAAACCTGTGCCTCAATCCTCCCATCTTGATCATTCTGACGCGACCACCCTCATTTGTCTGTGTACTTACGTTTATCCTTGCATTTTTTTCATCCATACCCCTCGCAATTGCATTCTGTCACGCATTCATGTTTGGATACGCCCGTTTTCTCTGATATCGTTATGTTAGGCCGTCTAGGGGACCAGTGTGTTTTATTTGTTTTTTTTTTCTTCGATGTTGTTCTTATTACTCCCCCGCTCATCGCGATGTACTTATACCACGATCTCGTTTCCTCTTTCCGCGCTGGTCCCGGAGATGTAGCTGTAGTTCGCTTCCGACTGTGGTCTCCCCCCCAAATGTATACACCTGCATTTGGGGGTGAACCATCCGTGCTGTCTACTGCTATTGTTGGATACTGATAGTAATCTCGTACTCTACCATGACCAATGGACGTCTTGTACGCTGCACAAAAAAGGAAGCATCTTGCTTTGTGCTGATCGAAAGGATGGGATCAGAATCACGGGAAGTGGGCTTAATTTTTGGCGTGCTGCTCCGCCACCATCTCTCGTCCCCACCCCTCTTCTACATACAAAATACCCGTCTTCTCCCGGCGCCCCGAGATATCGGGGAAGGGGCTAATCGGTATTGAATTCTGACTGACAACGTGCTGGAGTGGTGAAATGAATTGTTGGAGCATTATTGGTGTGATATTGGGATACGCCGCCCACGAGTATCACGTTTTGTGAACCGAGGAATACTACTCTGTACCGTCCGATCGCGCACACAATACAACGAAAGTCGCGGAGCTTGCGTGAGTCACAAGGTAAATGGGGCTAATGATGATCGGCCCATCTCACCACCCGAACACGACCATCTGACTGTCCGCCTTCACACAACCGATCCATCATACATCACCCACGCAGACGATGATCCGGACGGCGCAACAGGTGGGGGGGCGAGGATCCGAGTGCAGGGGCGCCGCCAGACGCGAGGCAAAACGTTCCTTGAATAACAAACCAAGAAAGAAAAAAGGAAAGCGGAGCACACACACACGTATGCATATGCCCCGATCATTTTGCTCCCCCCCGAACTGTATCACGCGCCGCGCAATTGATGGGGGCTTAAATTCAACGGCGTGTGTCCGCCGGAAAGGAGAGAGGGGAATGTATGCCGAAACCTTTTATCGGGGCGTTCGGGACGTACAGTACGGACGGAAGCATCACGTCGCACGCACACTGACGGAGCGCCCTGGGCACCCCTCCTAACCCCCTGTCAATGCAAGAGGAGAAGAAATTATCATTTTGCCACGAGGCGAGGCCGAGGCCGCACTCATGCCGCGAAACGGATGCTGTCGCGCGCGCGTATTGTAACCCAGAAAAATCCGATCGAAGAAAGAGGACTTTCCAAGAAAGAAATACGAGGAACGAGGACTTTGGTGCTTAGGATCGGCACCAATGGGGATTTGATGGCCAGGTCTAGACCGCCGTTTGACCTGAGACTACGGACATCGAAGCTATGAGTGGGGGTTTGCACAGCGACCCAAATCGACCGAAAGAGCAAAAGAAGCAAAAAGCGGGCCTGGGGGCTGTACTAGACCTATGCAAACCCTCAGAGCTGCTCTGCTTGGTTCGCAGTTGCGGTGGAGGTGGCGTCGTACACCGCTCCTCAGGTGACAGCGTTTGAGATGGAGGTCTCGAAAGGCCGTGCGCGTGTGCACGTAAGCGCCACACAGGTCGTGTGGGTGGGAACACAGCTTGCAGCAGTGCGCCTGGAGTGGAGTGGATACGTTCATAAATAAGACCGGGCCAATCAAGTCGGGTCACGAGCGAGGCAACCGGGGGAAGAAGGGACGCAATGAAGAGAAGATAGCACAGGACGGGGCGGGGCGAGATGGGGCGAGACGAACTTGAACGCGCGCGGGGCGCGAACTGATAAAGAAAAGGCTAAAAGTTTCTTCA
>JAKELH010000951.1:0-19468 GCA_021525015.1 Lactarius pseudohatsudake
ACACCGGGCTATGATGGGGAAGAACGTAGCTGAGACGATGCCCATGCTTAGAGAGGCACAAAGGGGACCAAACCCGGGAAGCAGCTCTTCGACCTCGACCTCGACCATATCCGACGTTACATCAGCGCCGAGGGGATGAGAACCACTACGCAAAGCTTTTCTTGCCTTTCCTCTTTTTAAAAATATGTTTTCATGGTATACATGCGATTAATAATGGGCAGAGCAGAGATATCCTTCGAATGTATGTTATTTTGGCCGTCATTTTTGTAAGGTATACGACATGTGGTTACTGTACAGAGAGCGACGATGACATAAATCGGTAAATCCAAGGTAACATCTTCCATTCGATTCGGTGACCAGATCATGGGAAGCTCGCCAGATCGGAATCAGATTCCGGAGTCAGAGCACTCGAAAGCCATCGGTCCCCAGAGCAAACAAAGGTGAGCTCTTGGGACTCGGAGAACTCTCGGAGATTGACGCAAATTTCAATCTCGCTGTCGATTCGACGTCCACGTGTTCACCTTCCTCTTTGACGGTATGGGCGTCTGCAACTCGCTCGTTTCGAGCTGTGCGTTGGTTTTTCCGATTCGCCAGCTGCAGGGGGCGCCTTGACAATGCTGGGATCGTTCGCTGCGCTTTCGGCACAGGCTGCACAGGCAATGTGCGGACGGTGCGTGGACAACTTAGAACGCTCGACTCATTACTGTACCCTCACCCCAACTCCCAAAACGATATTTCTCTATTCCCCAAAAACGCTCTTATATTTTTTAGTAATTCCTTTGCACACGATAGGGGACCCTCGTGCGTAAAGGTCGCTGACTAGTAACTTCCCATTAATGACTTATCGCTCTAGCCCAGGTCCCCCAGTGTGCGCCGATCGTTTTTGTAGCCACATTCGATTCGAAATCGTCCTCGGACAGCGCTCAGATCACCAAAACGCAAAGAAGTACGTCCGAGCTAGGTGTTGAGGTGACCGGTGTACGTTCATATCCTAACGTTCTGATTTCCCCGATAAGAGTCCAATCCCTTTCTTGGTCCTCAGAGCGCATAACTTTCCCCGTATCATGAGGTGGCTCCGTGTGAAGAAGCGGTTTTTCATTACTGTAACCTATCAGGCAACAACAATGAAGTCAGCAAGCGTTAAGGTTGTCGTCCCACTCTGCTGCCAGTGGCTGTCACACAGGCAGCGGAGTGGAACGAGAAACTTGATGGCTTGTGTGCTACGTCTGTATGCGAAGCGGTTCCTACAACTCGATATCGTTCGAGATACTACCACCTGTCGGATCCACAAGTGGTTCGTCATTTATTGGAATTCTTGTCCATTCGACGGGCTGACATTTCATATTGATCCTTCTTTTATTTCAGCAAGGGTAGTGATAGACCAAGTGAGACAATTGACACAGCCGGTCACGCTCCTCCTAGCGATCGCCATCATGTCGGCGAAAGCAACCTCTCCAAGCTTGCTTGTCAATATCGGGACCGAAGCGGAAAACCGCTCGATGGCTCAAGACACCCCAGAAACTGCAGTCGTCGTCGCATCTACCGAGCCTACTACTATCTCTGATGGATCACGTTCCCATCAAGATCAACGCTTCCACGTCACCGCTGGCAGACGCTCGTGTACAAACACCACCACCTACCGGGAGTACTTTCCATGGTTCGATGGAGCTACAAGACGGCCGAAACAGTCAACAAAAGGGAAGGGTAACGGGAGCGCACTGGTCGGACCCTTCTACAATTATTGGCGGAACCACTATCGACCATAAACCCGGAGAAGCAGATATCCCACGAAACTTAGTCTCACCGCGAAACCAAGATTTCGTCCTATACGATTTTAAACGCTTCCAGCCAGCCAATTTCAAGCCTACGCAAATTGGAACAGTGACGATCATGACAAGACTTCACCTTGTGACAGAATCCATGGATTATGGTATGTAAGTATCTCTTGTAACCTACCAATGCCACCGTCACCGTCACCATGACCTGTACAGAGACAATTCCAGATTTTGATGTAATTTCCCGATTTGTGACTTCCTCACCACTTCCTCCGCTCCTAACTTACTGCTCCACCGGTCGTCATCCAAGTCTTGATAGATATCTTTGTGCAATAGCTTTCGACGACTGTTTTGAAGAACGCGTACGCGCCGTTGCTCACCCTTATATTCTGATCTTATTGCCGATAGGTAGACCCTCGGTCCAACGACTCCTAATCGTTCACACTGTGGATTTCATCGGGACTTATGAACGATCTTTCTCTCGTCAGCGCATCCACAAGAGCATCTGTTCAAAGACAACACGGGACGAACGGATGCTAATTGCAGGCTACATTAGCAGGAATGTTCGTAAATTGTTACGGGAATGGCTGTAAGATCGAGATGTCTCTTTCGAAGTAGCTTGTCTCATGGCTTTACTTCATAACTGTTGAGGTTAGTTACCTGTATGATAACTTCTTCAAGAGGTGCGATCGATTCGAAAGCCTAATCGCGGTGATATAGCACGGTAATGGCAACCGCAGCTGACCGACCCTGATCTATTAGTAACCTAGTGCTGAGTTCATCCATTTTTCGTGCTGGCCCCGCCACCCGGAGTCCCGGACGAAGCCCTGTATCACCTCAGTCAACTTCAGGATGTCTACGTCAAGGTCTACGTACCACTCGTGGAGATCCCGAGATTAGTCACACCACTTGACTGTGGGCTCAGGGTTATTAGCTTTCGAAAATTTGTTGTTGCCATTGGACTTACCCAGACAACGGTTATGTCCAGAACACTTGTGCTCAATTGCCTGATTCTTGGCGAGGATCGCGAACACATCTTTCAGCTTAAGATCCCCCGTATCAAGATTGTCAGCGACCTCAAGGAAGCGATAACGGACAAAAAGGAGGCTGCCTTTCGATATGTCGGGGCAGACGACCTTGAACTATGGAATTTTTCCATCCCCATCAACGAATATTTCGAAGAAGAGATAAACAAACTGAAGCTGTACGAGAGAAACGATTCTTTGCTGTCTATAAAGAAATTGTCGTCAGTCTTTTCGGGCCAATTTGCGGATGAGCACCTCCACATCGTCATACGATCTCCGCTGCTCAATCTAAATTGTTTGGTGCGCGGCGAGGATCCTAGCCACGTCTTCTCGCTCGAGATTCCTCGCACCAAGACTGTCGGCGCCCTTAGGGAAGCGATCAAAGACAAAAAGCAGCCTGCATTCAATCACGTCGTCGCCGACACCCTCATTCTTTGGCGGGTTTCCATCCCCGACGACGACAGTCTCGAGCTGAAGCTTAGCAAGCTCGACAGAGTCGATGAAATTCCGTTGTCCCCTATGCAGGTGTTATCGAAAGTCTTCCCGGGGCCTCCTATTCAAGAGCACGTACATATCGTCGTAAAGCCTCCGCGACCCTGTGAGTTCGAGTGGCTTACCCCTGCCACCCGTCTGACCTCGTTGTCGTTGTTGTAGATTTGCCGTCCCAACCACCGGTCCCGAAAGCTTCAAAATCCGACAATCCGACGAAGAGACCAACTGAAATAGATCAACTGGAAGCTGGTATGTTCTCTGACAACTCAAACTCTCAGCACCGTCGTTGAACCTTGACTCTCCAGTCCAAGCTGCTGGCATCAAGGCGTTCAATGCTCCTCTATTCTCGATGAACTGTAGCATCCCGATACAACTGTATCATCCCTCGTTTGCAAAATTTCTTCGCAACATCCGTGGAGATACCGTTGAAATCGATTTGAAGCCTAAAGATTACTCAGCTACGCATTCTCTATTTCACTCCTCCGCAATGTCACACCAAGATGAAGCTTGGTGCGTAAAAGTAACTAAGATGCTTCTGGAAGACGCTATTGGCCATCAGATTTCAGCGGTGGAGATTCCCGTCAATGAGTCCAGCATGATTCAGAGGGCCGACGGCGCCTGCATGATAGTGAACTGTGGAGGTGGACTCAGTGCTTTGACAGCTGAAAACCAGGCCGAGAACAAAATTGGGACAGACGGCCGCGACCCATTGAAACGGTGTACCACGTTCTTTCGTTCATACTACGCGAGAGAGGGGGTACGTCCACTCCTGCCATTCGTCATCGGCGTTCTTGTCTTACATGTGTTGTAGATGAAGCCGATCCGTGATCATTGTTGTTGCCCGACTTACTTGATCGCCCTCGCAGGCCATTGGATATGTATCCTCGGGGCGGTCTTCGTTGACGACGTAGTCGTCCAGCCTTTGACGGATTTCATCTGGATCGGTGGTTATCCCTGCAGCGACGACAGGCTCAAGTCGATGACGCGCATTCTGGCATCCCTTGGCGCAGGGATCGCGGAATTGAGACAGTTTTACACGAATTTATCCCTCCGTGATACACAAGAGGATCCTCAGCGTTTTATCCCTTTATTCGGCAGTACACTGTTGGAGGACAGGTTGTCAAATTCTCGTACCAAGACTACCTCACGCAGAAAACTCCGGAACACGCCAAGGCCATGTTCCTAGCTACCACCGAAACCGAAGACGGACGAGAGCCTCGTCGACAGATTGTCGTCAAATTTGTTCAAGGATATAATGCCGAAGCACATCGCCTCCTTGCGACCGCAGGCCTTGCTCCTGAAATTTTTTACAGCCCAACGGAGCATCCTGACCTTGCTGGATTGACCATGGTCGTCATGGAATTCGTTGATGGAAAAACCGCTTCTCAGCTCTATGGCAGCCTGCGACTTCCGCCGTCCATCTCCGATCAGTTGAAGAAGGCCCTTGAAATCCTTCATGAAAATAATTTTGTCTTTGGTGATTTTCGTTACCCCAACATCATGATCACCAAAGATGGCCGCGTGCGGCTTATCGATTTCGATTGGTGTGGAGTGCATGGGGAGGACACCTACCCAGCCTCACTGAACGACACTCGCGACGCGGCCAACGGGATCGACTGGCATCCTGGCGTCGAGAGAGGTGGTGAGATGATGAAAGAGCATGACTCTTTCATGCTCGAAGGAATGACGCCTCGATTGGACCGGCCACCGGCTACGGCTTCAATATCACACACTCGACTCGGAAAACGCAAAGCGCGAGCCCTAGATGATGAAGAGGACGAAACTATACGAAATAAAGGGTGAGGAAATCGAGGTCAATAGCGTATACTGTACGAGTAATACTTTATAGTGCATGTATTCCCAAATACTGTCGCACAGTAGATAATATTCACGCTGAGTGCCGTACAAGAAAAACTGAGATCTAGATTGGTAGAGCGGTCACGGCCAGCATGCGCACGCACCTGAAAACAAGCAAAATAACTATAGTAAGACGATTGACGACAAGGCGTACGACAGGAACAACAGCCTGAGCCTACTGCACGACGGCCCTCGGGCCTTCCCGAAACGCCAGTCTCTCTCGGGCCCCATGCTGGTCCCATGTGAACATACACTGGCAACCCTTACGACGTTCCGTTGCTCAATCGATGTATACGGGCAGAAGTCGTCGACTCGCCGAGTCAACTCATCAACGCGCAACTGCATGCATGCACCATGTCCCATGTCGTAATCCCAGCATTTGCCCCTCCAACAGTCCTCATCGTCGGAAGGGCAATTTCAGTAAGATCACAGTCATATCGAGAGTCCGAGTCAGCGACCTAGGCAAGCCCTGATTTTATTTTATTTTCCATTCGTTTCCTCCAAAACTGCGTCTTGCTGTGCGTTCAGATCAGAGCGAGAATCTAGCATTTCACTAGATATATACTAGATAAATGACAAATAGACAGAGAGAAAGGGATAGAAATTGTAAGCATCGTGATGTACATCCAAGATTCTAAAGGGAGTAGAGGGGAGACCGCCGTCGCTCGATCGTTTCGGTGGCACGCTTCAAGTTGCGTGTTACAGATGCAGTTCGACAATTGCCTTCTAGGTACGGACGACAAGTCGCTTTGATGGGAAATTACAAACACTTTTTCACAATGCCTACTTCACTGACGGCCCTCGACCTCGAGACTGACTTCTTGAACTGGAGATTCACCCCTTGTACCGCCTTTCTCCGTAAAATCACGGCTACGACAATATCAATGACACCGGTGATTGTGATGATGCTGCCGATTTCCAAACCAACTTTTGCACTTGGAGAACAGAATCCTGGGCCAATCAGGATGTCGGCGTCACGGTACGTAGAGGCGGGGTAAAGCTTGAGGATTCCCACCGTACGGCCAATAATCGCCACCGTCTGGAGGCTGGATGCAGGTCAACCCTTTGGCTTCCGGCACAGATTGAAAATCGGGCTGGAGCGTGGTCGAAGTGACATTCGCCAGCTCGACGATAAAGGGGGCACTCGCCGGCGTAGGGTCGGAAGTGCTGCAGTTTGGCCCACGGGAGCCAATGAACGAAGTGTTTCCCAATAGAACGTTGTCCTGCACGGTGAAGTTGCGGGCCGAGGTGATAGCAATACCGTATCCGAATGCGCCGGTGAAACGGTTGCCTAGGACGGTGCCCGAAGAGCTGATGTTTGCACCGAAATAGTCGCCGAACCACGTCTGAGGTCCTATGGCTATGCCGATCCTACGATACCTGTCAGAAGTGGTGACGTTCTCGCTAGGAAATGACCGACTTGATTATGACGTCGTCCACATTAGCGCCGTCAGACTGGGTGGTAGACATTGAGTCTGTAGCAAGGCCACCGATGATCGTATTATTCCGCACGACGGTGCCGGAATAATCACCACCC
The DNA here is from genome assembly GCA_021525015.1 of Lactarius pseudohatsudake. NCBI lineage: Eukaryota > Fungi > Basidiomycota > Agaricomycetes > Russulales > Russulaceae > Lactarius > Lactarius pseudohatsudake. The sequence continues at coordinate 6,687 of JAKELH010000951.1, forward strand.
CATGGTGTCACGTCAACCATGTTTATGCCACCAAGTAATGTATTCTGGAGCTTGCGATGAGACTGGCTCAGCTATGCAAAAGTTGTCGCTCACATGGGTAACCCAGATAACGTTGTTCTCAACACTGGAGCCAGGTGAACCAAAGAGGACAATACCGCCGTCCGTAGGGTCGTTCACCGAATTGTTGAAAACGACAGCGGAACGGCAGCTGACGCTGATACCATCGGCCCATTGCATATATACATCTGAGCCACATGGGCCGATATCGTTGTTCTGAATCGTGACATTGTTGCAGAGGAGACCACCTTCGGCGACGTGCAGACAAGACCAGCTGCGCGGATCATACGAGCGTACATATTCAATCAGCTGGTTCGAATTCGGGCCACCCATTTCAATATTTGCTCCACCAAAAGTCGGAGGTGCGCCAGCACGGGTCCCGTTTATCTGGAAGATAATGAGGAAACCAACAACTCGAAACGAAATGTGGATGCTTACTTGGATGTTGCGTAACTTGACGCCGTTACAATTTGAACAAGCACCATCGACGGCGGTTGTATGGCCCGTTCCATTTGCGACTGGGCCATTAACAACAAGAGTTGCCCGAGAGTCGTCAGTAGGATAGCCCACGGTACTGATCTCTTGGTCAGGCGCAGCGAACAGAATCGGCGCCTGGATCATGTAGTGAGCGTTAGGACAGAGTTGTAAAAGCAAAACCCGGGCCAGAAGAATTGAGGGCAATGTTCAAGCGATCAGGTGACAGTATTGGCCGGATCTGGGGAGATACATGGCACGAGGTCATCTATACTTGACTGGGGTGGGCTAAATTGGTATACATGTTAGATTTGCCGCCACTCTATAGCCACAGAAGAGCACTACTACACCCGCCTAACGGCATCACGAGCTCCGTGGACAAGATAACCTCTTTTTGACGCGAATACGGGGGACGCGGCTAGAAAGATAATGACATGAAGAAACATGAGCGTAGACAGCAGCTGCGAGACAGAGGGAAGAGTCGGTCCAAAAGGAGGACGTAAACAAGCCGAGTGAGATGAGGCGAGGTGACTGCCAAGATGATGCGATGCAGACGAAAGCTGGTCCGAAATACTAAGAGCACACGAAAACTTAAAGAGAGAGCTAGAACTGCTGAGCTGCTAATTTTACAAGGCGAAAACCGAGACTTTACATACATGAGTGGTAGATTGGGACAAGTCGTATTGAAGAGCCAGAGGTCCACTAGGCGTTTTGGCCGACAGATAGCTCGCGGCTGCTGCTCGCCTTAAGGATTGGTGGCGTTGGCGTGGAATGGTGCGATACTCGTCTCGATCGCGGTGTAGTGCGCGTGGATAGAGACCTTTCTGGGTTAGAACAGAATCGAGTCGACGATGACTGAATATAAGGGCTGGTGACAGCCGCCCTATGCAAGAGTGAAGATGCATAAGGGCGGGGAAGCGAGGATAAGGTACCGACAGAAGCGCGAAGTATTTCCAGCTGCGAGTGGAGGCATTCTGCCTAAGTTGAAAACAAGTGCGACGTCGAGTCACGGATCTGCGCCCATCGGTCCACCGAAGATGATCGAGCCCTTCAACGCAAGCCTCAACCGCCACAGAAGCCCTCCTGCGGTAGGGCACGCCTCCACCGGTCAAAGCGTGATCTGGCTCAACAGGATGAGCCTACTACCGACATCGACAGCCCATGTCGATATGAGTTTCGCACGACAGAACACATACGTGACATACCCACTCTAAATTAGATCAAAAGCTGGCGTCAGCACCCACAACCTCGAAGCCAATTGGTGCATCGTCACAGATAATCCTTTCATCGAAGGACCGAACCGAAAAAAACTGCTAGGATTCCTCCAGGATTCCAAAGCCATCATCAGTAGCAAAAGAAGACTATCAGTTGGGGAGAGGGGGAAAAACGCCATTTGTCGTCTTGGCTCCAAAAGCAGCCTCGGCAAGAACCTCGGGCAAAGCTGGGCCTGACCAACTCCGCGTCTGTCGGGGAAAACTGAAACAAACACAGTGAAAATTCCGCTCTAACACTGAAGTTACTGAAGGTCCGGGCCAAGCCAGAGAACAAAGATAAAGCCGATAAGGCCTCGGAAGCCCATCTCCAAAAAAGCCTGGATGAGACCCAGAAGGCGCCCTTTCCCATATGCATCGTGCTACGGCTGCAGTCCCAGCGCCCACCTTATAACATTCCGCAAGACATTACGCAAGACATTACGAGTGTTTTACTGTTAAGGAACGATCTAGAACGAGCCCCATAGATTAGTCCGGACAGACTCGACAAGGACAAGGGGAACCAAGGTACTGTACGGGACTAACTTATCGCAAATGTAGTGCCAGTTTCCCCTCTCAGTTCGCCGATCTATCATGATTGTGTGCTGAGTACACCGCCTTCCCGAGCCGTTCGCGGGTACCGCACGGCCGTGATGAAGACTCGGAGACCAGACTCGCATGCACTGAACGCCCTGCCCCGCCCCATGATCTTTGCGTACACGCCGTGCAACTTGCGGACCGCATGACCTAGTTGTCAAGGTGTTACACTAGTGTTTGGCATGTCCTCCAAAACCCACGTTCCTATCAGACCAGGAACTTTCTACACGCGGTCTTTTAGATAGACAGGTATAATAAGCGATGACAGAGAGAAAAAAACAGATCAAGGGAGAGAGATAAATAAAGAGATAAGTATGGTACTCCACCGTCCGGTCTACGTACCAGGAGTCACCCGTCCAACACTGTGCATCAAATAAGAAAATGAAAGACATGCTGAGTAACGTTTGCGAGTGACATTACGACGACCGTAGGCGGCACAGGACGCGCGCACCACCGGCATGCTCCGCGGGCCACTCGACGAAGCGTGCATCGAGGCTTCTGAGCGGGCCAAACGTGAGCGCGAGCAGATCGCGAGGGCGTCAGCTGCCCATCCGAGAGAGAGGCGGACGAGAGGTCGGTGGCGAGGCGCAAGCGTCGCGCGCGCTTGCCGGCTGCGCACCAGTACCACGTCGCCCTCGTCTTACCGCGATCAGAGTCGTACTTCCCCGATTCATCGTGTAGGCGGTACGACGTCCAGCGCCATTCGATGCCGTCTCCATGCGACGGCGGCCGGATCGTTCGCGCGGGGACCTGGCCCACGACCACTGGTTGCGCAGACCATTCCTGCTGCTGCTGCGCCAGAGGCCGGAGCAGAGCCCCACGCAAACGAAGTACACGTCGTATAGAGGTTTACGGAGGCTGGCAGCCGGGCAGGTGAACAATGCAGAGTTGGAGGTTCCTGAGGAGAGCGTATGCTCGAATATTATTCGTAGATAACCGTTTAACTATGATAATGCTACGATTGTCTAATATGTCGGTCTAGTAGAGTTCTAGTAGCCTCGGTTTGCCGGACTGTGTCCGGTCCGGGTTGAAGCCCAACACGTCGTCCTCCTACGCGCCCTGCACATCCGTCCACGTCCAGAATGAGGGTAAAGCACGACGCCATTGTGTCGTCGAGCTGGAGGGTACGGTCGAGCTCGGTCCACTGCCCGGGTTTCAGACGTTGAGCTTGATGGGTGGGGGCACGCAATGGAGAGGGGGTATGTGGGTCTGCGCGCGTAAGGTTCCTTAATGGCGAGCTGTAGGCCTAGACCCGCAGTAGTGCGATGCCTGGACGCGTAAGAGGCAGGTCGATGATCGGGTCGAAGACTGGTTGAAGTGCTGCAGCTTCTCGAGGAAGTCCGCGTCGGTCGTATACGCTATCCAACCGTGGCCGGTCCGCGGCTCACGCTAGAGTATGCTGTGCCTGCGGGTCAGCACTGAGTCCCTCGCCCTAGTCGTGGGGATCGACTGGTCCTCGGAACACGTGTACACGGCTACCTGGCAGAAGAAGCACGCCGCTTCGAGGGGCGGGCCGCGTGTACATGAGTACTCACCAGCGACAGAGCACATGCGATAGAGCGCGAGTGAACGATGGTCCCAGCACGCGCAGAAGGTGGGCGAGCTATAGCGTTGGGGAGGCGGGTTTATGGTGCTACCGTATCGCGAATTAGTTGTAAACTCTCTTAAGCGTAGTGAACAGAAAGAGCGAAACTCACCTCGTACCCATCGCTGCCGCCCTCGGCCCCGCCATCGGTAGTATCAAAATCGAGTTCCTCTCACCACCTACGCTACGCGCTAGCACCACACAGATCTACTGCGCGATGTGCCTTGCGCAGCTCGAAGAACCGCGGCGTAGGCTAGTATGATCCTGCCAGCAAGACCGGAACGGAGCTTGCGCACAAGGTGCGTGGACGTAGCGCCGTGGGCGCGGGTGCAGGGAACGCCGCGGCGCGAGGAGGATGCCGAAGGAGGAGAGACGGAAGCGGCGCTGGCCTTTCTCGGGTCTCCGTGGCCGGCTGGAGACGCATACGACGCGCAGGGCGTCCCTCGTGGAGCTCCTGGCCAAAGAGGTGAAGCAAGTCCAAAGAAAGGTGGGAAATAGAGAAGTACACGACGAACTCTTACGAGGTGCAGTCCGCTATGCCCCCGAATGAAGGATAACAGTTGTGCAAAGGCGCGGAGTCTGGAAATATTCCTGTAAGTTCAAGTTTCGGTCAAATCCTTCAAGCCAACTCGATCGTATGAACCATCGATCGAGATTGGAGAAGGGGATCAAAGCGATCAACAACCTTTGCTTCTGTCCCTCGGGTAGAGGCGCGCCCCCCTTCATCGAATCGACATAAACACAAGGGCCCAAGCTCCTCATCGCGGAGGCACACTGTTGTCAGTGGCTGTGGGCAACAACCGAGCGCCAGACAGCGCTCGAGATTACATTCACTGGCAACCCGCGTCACGTGTCGTGTGTGCGAGCCGCTTATCTCGTGAAGAAAATAGACTCTGGCGGCGCAGATATGTACTATAGGGCACTCAAGATTATGCCCGTACTGTCTTGTGAAGAGCCGACTTTGTAACAGGTAGGGGAATAGCAAGCAGAGCGATGTGATCGACTGTAACGGGATGGGCGCGAGCCTTGTTTTCTGGCATTTCACTGCAGCGCATCTGTCGTACGTGCACCCGCAGTGGGAGTCCTCCCGTGCGCTGTGAGACCGACTGATGATGTCAAGATGAGGAAGGACAGACCAACAAAGCGTTTGTCACGGTTCATTGATTGATACTTGTCGAGTAGTCGTATGACTGTCGCCTTTTGCTTTGCTCAGGCTAGCGTCGTGTCCGACACTGCAGCCAATTGCAATTCTACAGACACCATCCGCGTTCGTCACATTTACAATAGTGCTGGGGTGCATAATTACCACCGAAGCCCTGCCTCCTACTGTAACAGTAAAATTGGTTTCGAAGAACAATCAAACGTCTTCTATACTGGGCTAGTTGTCGGCGTCTGGTATGCCTCTATCTCTAATGGTGGTCTGATTGGCCCAGTCCAGTGAACCTGCTCTGCTGCTCTACCTTCCACAATACCTTTATCTCCGTGGGGTTCGTGTGTCGGATATGAAAGAAAAACAAAAAAATTACCCGCTGTTTTTGTTTGTGTGCTCCTCCCAGACCTATACGAGCACGTTAGACAAACCGAGAATCACGAGATCCCAAATGGCGGAATTTACCTATATATCATTTGACATGGGATATAAAAAGACCATTGACACGACATCACTGTCATTGAAGCCAACCTGGCCATGTTCAAAACATACCACGAGTATGCCCCCTCAAGGAAATTCACGCCACGTTGTTGCTGGGTCTCAAATCCCTCTGCGCAGCCGAAAGCATCAAGGTGCCGACATCTTCATTCAACGCTTCGGCTGTCTTTTCAAGAAGAGCATCGCAGCGCGTTTCTGGCCTGTGCATTTCTTTTACAAGAGGATCAGTACACGGCTTTCACGTTTGACGCTGGACGGACTTTCCAATCGCACGAACCTCACGCCATCGTCAAGGTGACGCAGGTAGTGCTCTTTAAATTGTCTCTCGGCCTCATCAGATACGTTGTCCGTGTTTCCGTAATCTTCCAGATGCATCTTCACGTTACGCAGGAATTGGTCGTACTTGGTGAATACCGCAATGACAGGGACTTGGCATTGATGCGTTAAACAACGTCACGAATGCTCACGAAAACGTACCATTCCGGTCAGGGCAAATATCCTTGAAATATCTCAGATCCAGCTCTGGTCGTTGGTTGTCCATTGGGATGCAGAACCTTTAAATTACGACTATCAACATTCGCAACGGTGAACAGATGAGAGAGAAAACCATATTGCATGCAATCTGTCTTGCAATCGACTTTGTCCAGACCTTTGTCGAATGAATTCCCGCACGATCGCCAGTTCATCGTTGCTACCAGCCTCGAATCCGCAGGAATCGTGAAAAATGTAATTCTCATGATTGGAAAACACGAGTTCATCCTCGATACTGTTCTCGCCACGCTAGCTCGAGGATCAGGCCTCGATCAGGAACGAAGTGCGAGTGTCACCAACGTCCATGGAGGGGTCAAGTTGAACCTATGGGGGCAGTGAGACCAAGCTAACAGGGTCAAAAAAAGGTTGGACCGCGTACCTCCTCGTTTCCCCGGAAGATAACTGGACTGTCCGTAGTGTCGCACACTCTCTGCAGGATGGAGGTCTTGCCAGCATCTGCACGTCCTACAATGAGGACCCGGAACTTGATCTTTGGGAGTTGACAATGAGATTTATTTGAGTCTATCGGGGAACCTGTGTTTGGACGGGAAGAGTCACTGATCGAAGTGATCTCGTCCGACCGGACGTTGATCTTAGACGATTTGTGGTGGAGCTTAGAGTGTTTGTTTCCCATGTTTGTTGGGTTTGAGAAGCAAGAGTCGCTGTTTGATCGATCCCGTTGACCTTCAGTTTCCTTTTTTGGTGCTGGTCATCGCCATCGCCGCTTTTGCCCCGTGCAACTTACAGTGACAGTATTTCAATTAAGTTACTCGAACTGCACGCGCCTATGTTGTATTCTCTCCTTCTAACCCACCAACTTCACCCCGGAAAGCGCGTCGAGCTGAGCTCAACACCCGACACCCTCTAACCGTCCGAACGATATTCAAGTTCTTTTATACCCGCTTTGGAATCCACAAAGCCCTTGCATAGGGTATCATGACACGCCCGTGCGTAAGGTTTGGCCAGTAACTTTCCTATTGCTGATTCATCGCTCCAGCCCGGGTCCCTCAACGTGCGTCGATCTTTTCTTTTTGTAGCGAAGTTCGATTCAAACCATCCTCGGACAGCGCTCAGGTCACCGAAACGCAGGGGAGTTCGTCCAAGCTACATGTTGAAGTGACTGGTACGAGCTTATACCTAACCTTTTGACATCGTCCGATCTCTTTCTTAGTCATCAGAGCGCACAACCTCCCTCATATTAAGAGATGGCTGGGCATGAAGAGGCGGTTTTTCGTTACTGTGACCTGTCAGGAGACAACGATCAAGACAGCAAGCGTCAAGATTGACGGGGAAACAGTGTCGTGGAACCAGAAACTTGATGCCTTGTAGGACGTCCTTTCTTAACACTATTTTTTGGCTGAGAGCTCTGCTCAGTTTTGTACAGCCGTCTTCACGCCTTAAACTACATCTTCACGCAAAGCGGTTCTTACATCACGATATCCTTGTTGGAACGCATGAGATACAACTACCTCTCGGGCCCACAAATGGTTCGTACTTTCTGGAATTCTCGCTCACTCGACGGGCTGAACATCTCTCGTCTCTCAAATAGATCTTTCTTTGGACCTTAGCAAGGGCAATAATAGACAAGCTGGACAGTCAATGCAGCCAGTCACGGTCCACCTAATGGTTACCGTGTCGGGGAATGCGACATCACCTCCAAGCTTACCCGTCACCATCAACCCCGTCTCTGCAACAGATAACCCCCCCACTGTGAATCCCGCTGACACCTATAAGGCCCGAGGCCTTACCCAAGACACCCCAGAAACTGTAGCCGTCGCCGCCTCCGCCTCGCCTCGGTCACATCTGACGGGTCCCATTCCCGTCGAAACTAACGCTCCAGCGTCACCGTCACCATCAGCGGATGCTCGTGTAGAGGCGTCGCCTACTGGGAAGGCTCGTAAACCCGATAATGTTACAAAGACGTCTGAGACGGCCGAAAGCGGTGTGGCTACTGAAGCGCACCAGCCAGACCCTTCAACCTCCACGGAACGCGAAGCCACTATCGATGATATCGTCAAGGCAGTTGAGCGGTCGGTACATCGATAGGAAGTCAAGTCATTTCTACTTACCTAAGTGATCTAGATTTCGTATCTTATCGGTCGGCCGGGTCCGTTACATTCCGTCCTTTCTCTTGCGAGTTGTCCCGTCAACGATAATTTATCCTTAGTCTGGTGTTGGAAAGTCATCCCTGATTAACCGTGTATTCGGTATTGAAGCCGCCGTAAGATCTCGTCGCTTCGAGCTAACGACGACTGATTGCCTTCTGTTGTAGCATGTTGAGGACCATAAGCCCGGAGAAGCAGATATCCAACGAGAATTCGTGTCACAGACAACCGATATGTCGTTCTACACGATTCTAAAGGCTTCGAACCAGGAGATCTCTCCAATTTCGAGACCGTACGCGAATTGTCAGGGCACGACAGAAACTCTCCCTGAACGAAAGAATCCATGGGCTATGGTATGATAATCTCTTTTGTATCTACCGATGCCTCTTTCACCGTCGTCAGGCTCTGTACAGCGACACCCACGGCTGGAGGTCGTGTATTTGAGACAGGAGACGAGAAGCTACTCCAATTTGCCCATAAGGACCAAGGTGCGCTCTCGACCTCCGTCTCGTACTCTTCAATCAACTAGTGATTATCAATCAGTTCCCATTGTGATCGTGTTCACTCAGTACGACCGACTAGTGAGGACGAAAGAGGCTGAGCTGAAGAGGAGCATCCAAATATGGACCCTACTCGTCTGCATGATCGGGGCGTGGGGAGGCTCAGAGGGCGTTTCAAGACTGTCTGGAATCACTCAAGCGCTCGATGAACCGCCTCAAGATTTCCGATGCCGCGTTATGCCACAGTTTCAGGTATATTTGCGCCATTATACTATCTGGTATTGACCGCTTGGCAGTTCGTCAGGTCATCAAGAGGATGTTTCATCCCTTGTTAAAGTCACTAGGGATGTTGTTAAGGAGCGAGTCAAAGGCGACGCTTGGGTGTTGTGGGCGATAGCACAACGAGCAAGTCTCCCAGTCAAAATCGATGCTTGCGTCACGTAGGTTTCGATTCCAACTATTTGGATTGATAGAAAATTATTTACGTCTATTCACTCCTGGAAAGCAAGGGCATCAGTTGTACGTAATCCAGGTTTCCGACTGCGCATGCTTAAATAGCAGTATTTCAGATTACAGACGGACCCTTCTGGACAGCCAGCGTGCCGCGCCTGAATCGGGACCAATGTTACTTCGCGAGTGCATCGGGGAGGTCCACAAAGATATTATACTTGTTGGAACTCAAGGGCGAGGTATTAAACCTCTAAATTTCAGGCTACACGGCGTCGTTCATCCACTATCATTAGGTTCTTAACAGTCCCGAATTCCGACAATTGATGTTATGTCTTGTTCAAGATGTCCATACCAACCCAACGTTTCAATGTATGTGTCGATGCGTACTACTCGACGAATTTGACATTTCTCTCAGTCTTCCAAATGTTGATATAATTTCTCAATTTGTGACCTCGTCACTGCTGCCTCCGCTCCTATTGCGCCACCTGTCGCTATCCTAGGCTTGTCATACGTGTTTGTAAAATGGCTTTCGACGACCGGTTTGCAAAGCATGTAGTCTCGCTGGCCATCCATGCATTCCACTTTATTGACGATGGCTAGACCCTCACAAGGACCCTCAGTCCAACGACTCCTAATCGCTTACACTGTGGATCTCCTCTGCGTTTTGAGAGAGCGTTTGACATAACTCTCAAGCCTGACTTGGCTCCTCACGACAAGTTGGAAGGAACTCAGTGGCCTTTGAGTCTTATTGAACGATCCTACTCTCGTCGACACAACCACAATAGCATATGTTCCAACACATGCGGGGTCAACAAATGACTGTAGACGACATTAGCAAGATATCGATAATTGCTGTCGGGGATAGTTGTGAGGTCGAGATGTCTCTTTCGATGTAGCTTGGCCCCATGACCTTACTTCATAACTGTTGGGATTTCTTGTCATTAGTTTCCTGTATGATAAGTTCTTCAGGGATGCGATCAAATCGAAATTTCTACAATAATCGCGCCGAGCAGCGTAACGGCAATTATTATTATTATTTATTATATTACAGGTCCGTGCTGACCGGCGGACCGCGCTGACCTGCGCTGAGTATTAAGAAAGCAACGACAGACGACTCCTTGCTTACTCTTTCGATAATACTCCAGCGCCTTAAACCAACATAGCCCATCGGTCCCGACCATCTATCTCTGGGTCCTATCTCGTTGGATACCGCCAGTTGATAGGAAGCGGTCCGAGCGGTCCAAGGAGCGGTCATTGGTGGTGGCATCAACGATAGGATCATCATTGACGTGGCAAGAGAGGGACTAGGCGACCAAAGCTGAAGTCGTTTTTCGACCAGTAACAGCGGTCAGTGCTGAAATGAATGATCATCTACAAGGATCATACTGAGATAGCTGCGCTGCTTCTCACCTAATAGATGTACGCACGAAGACGACGAGATACAATATATTCTCTCTCGATTGAGGTTTTATGCGGTGGGTGAAATGCTCGCTGCTCTGAACGTTCTGAACCTCAAACACTAACAAATGTGCCACAGAAAACATCCGGACGAGTGTATACATGCGTGCTCTCCGGGAGACCCGAGTCTGCTGGTCATTCAGGCTAGCTCTGGCACCTACCACCGCTCCATGCTCGACGAACAGAAAAAAAAAAAACAGAGCTCTGCTCTGCCCCATGTGGCCATCGTTCTAGCCTCCGCGTCGTTCAGATAGCACAGGCGTCACCATTTGGTATACGTATCGGCACCAAGAATACTCCCATAAATCGAATCGCGACGAAGCGAGAAAGTGTTATGGCGCTAGGCAGTATCAGTCTATCAGACGTTTTCAGCAACTTCGGGCATATAAGGAGTACGTCCGCTGTTTTTGTCGCTCACCTAATACGTTCCTGATCAGATTTCAGAACCAAAATTCAGACCACCGCGCAGCGAAAGGGTCTCGTTCCTGCAATCGGAAGCTTCAGTGCCTTCGTCGAATCGGACCCACAACTCAGTAGCCCTCCAGAACTCAAGCTCCCTCTATCACTTACCGCGGCATCTTTCCCTCCATTCACGCGATATGACGACACTTTCGAGGTCGACTCGGAAACCTCTAGCGCTGCGTCACGCAAAACTTGTTGGTCGTTGAGGACGACTGGCGACTATGCGCCGCCGAAGCGCAGCCCCCAGACCGGGTCGAGTCAACGTTAATGGGTATACGGCGCAGAGCAGTGGTTTTGACGTGCTCCGCGCTCTCAACGCACGCGATCCACTCCGTCTGGAGTCCCTACCGCCCCTACCCGACGAGCACGGTCACACACCCCTGCAGCATTTCCGCCCGACCTCGCTTTCCACTAGCAAACCGCAGAAGCAGCGCGTCTCCTCGGGCACTGATCGCACCGACTCGCTCGCATCATTCAGCGCGCGGCAATCGTGCTTACCCTCCTACGCGAACTGGAGGAGAGCGCGCTATCCTTGTTTGAAAACATGCCTACGACGCGGTTCCGGGTCGCGCATCGCATCGCCGACCGAGCTGCCGATATGACGAGGTGGCCGTCTCCGCCTCCGTAATGCGGGCCGGCCAGCCGGCGCGAGTCGATTCTGGTCTGAGACGAGGAGGACGAGTCCAACTTCTACGAGGAGAGCGGATGCGTGCTGCGAGAGCGACGGGACGAGCGCCTGGTGCTCTGCAGCGGATGAAGACGTGCTCGAGCGTACTCTCCCGCTGGACATCGGCGGTAGCCGAGGAGCCGCGGGATCACTGGCACTCCGCTGACTGATCGACCCGCCGCCCGCCCGCCTACTTCCCTCTTTATTGGCCTATTAGACACCTCGATATCCTATTGCGTTGCTATGATGGAGGGCGCGAGTTACCCGGGCCCCATCCTTTGCTTCACGTTCGCTATTTATCTTACCAGCTGTAATTGATATCCTAGCAGCACGCGCCGCGTATGGCCTGTAGTTTTCGTCTTTGTTTTTCGTCTTTCTGTCTTTCGTTTCACCACTTATATATCGCGCATTAGGATACCGAGAACAATAATGATCATGATGGTCCAGAGTCTCGTTACAGTAATACGAAAAGGTCATCGATCAGGTTTCCTATATTACGAATCTGAAAGTAAACCGTTGGTACAGTACTAGCCACCATTGCGAGACACTATGAAGGCATGCGAGCGGGAGATAACCTTCTTTGCCTCGTCCGCAAACGAATTGCGTTCGTCGGACCGCTCTAGGTCCGACATCGCATCGTTGAGATGTGAACCGACCTGTTCTTCCACCATGTGCTGCAACAGTACCAGGAGCTCGTCGGTGATATATTTCGGGTATTGGCGATTAGAAAAGATGCCACGGAAAGGGATAGCTATGTCGCAGACGAGGTTAAGAATGACACGCTGCGTCCCGATAGAGCCCTTGTGTTGCCTCCAGTCGGATGCGATGTCTTTAAACGTTCTAATATAAAGGGCGGACTGGGTATCCCGCGACGACGCCATGAATAACAGTTGTGGGAGCACAAGGAAGAAAGTTCGATCGAAAATCCGAAGCCGCCACTGTCACGGAGGTCTTGTAGGCGCCATAGTTGTCGTTCCATCAGATGTTGTTGATGAACA
>JAKELH010000952.1:0-19450 GCA_021525015.1 Lactarius pseudohatsudake
GGGTGTGGGTGGGATGGCAATGGCAATGGCGAATGGGGGCATGTGGGTGTGTGGTGTGTGTGGTGATGGGGATGGGGAACATGGGGTGTGGGTGGGTGTGATGGGCATGGGGAACATGGGGATGGGTGTGGGGAGATGGGCATGGGGAACATGGGGTGGGGGTGTGGTGTCATGGGCATGGGGAACATGGGGATGGGTGTGGTTCATGGGCATGGGGAACATGGGGGTGGTGTGTGGGTGTGATGGGCATGGGGAACATGGGTGGGGGGGGGTGTGATGGGCATGGGGAACATGGGGGATGGGTGTGGGTGTGATGGGCATGGGGAACATGGGGTGGGTGTGGGTGTGATGGGCATGGGGAACGGGTGGGTGGGTGTGGGTGTGTGATGGGCATGGGGAACATGGGGGTGGGGGTGGGTGTGATGGGCATGGGGAACATGGGGATGGGTGTGGGGGTGTGATGGGCATGGGGAACATGGGGGTGGGTGTGGGGTTGTGATGGGCATGGGGAACATGGGGGTGGGTGTGGGTGTGATGGGATGGGATGGGGAACATGGGGGTGGTGGGTGGGGTGTGATGGGCATGGGGATGGGAACATGGGGGTGGGTGTGGGTGTGATGGGCATGGGGAACATGGGGGTGGGTGTGGGGTGTGATGGGCATGGGGAACATGGGGGTGGGGTGGGGGGTGATGGGCATGGGGAACATGGGGGTGGGTGGGTGGGTGTGATGGGCATGGGGAACATGGGGATGGGTGTGGGGGGATGGGCATGGGGAACATGGGGGTGGGTGTGGTGTGATGGGCATGGGGAACATGGGGTGGGGGTGGGTGTGATGGGGATGGGGAACATGGGGGTGGGGTGGGTGTGATGGGATGGGGAACATTGGGGGTGGGGTTGGGGTGTGGAGGTGGATGGGGAACATGGGGGTGGGGGGGGTGTGATGGGCATGGGGAACATGGGGATGGGTGTGGGTGTGATGGGATGGGGAACATGGGGGTGGGTGTGGGTGTGATGGGCATGGGGAACATGGGGGGGGGTGGGTGGGGTGATGAGCATGGGGACATGGGGATGGGTGTGGGGGGGGATGGCATGGGGAACATGGGGGTGGGTGGGGGTGTGATGGGCATGGGGAGGGGAAATGGGGGTGGGGGTGGGTGTGATGGGCATGGGGATGGGGAAACATGGGGGTGGGGGTGGGTGTGATGGGCATGGGGAACATGGGGTGGGTGGGGTGTGATGGGCATGGGGAAACATGGGGGTGGGTGGGGGGGGATGGGCATGGGGAACATTGGGGTGGGTGTGGTGTGATGGGCATGGGGAACATGGGGGGGGTGTGGGTGGTGTGATGGGCATGGGGAACATGGGGGTGGGGTGGGTTGTGATGGCATGGGGAACATGGGGGTGGGGTGGGGGTCATGGGCATGGGCATGGGGAACATGGGGGTGGGGGGGGGTGGTGTGATGGGCATGGGGAACATGGGGGTGGGGGGTGGGTGTGATGGGCATGGGGAACATGGGGGGGGGTGGTGTGTGGGGGGGATGGGCATGGGGAACATGGGGGGGTGGGTGGGTGTGATGGGCATGGGGAACATGGGGGTGGGTGGGTGGGGTGATGGGCATGGGGAACATTGGGGGGGGTGGGGATGGGTGGGTGTGTGGTGGATGGGCATGGGGAACATGGGGGTGGGTGGGGTGGGTGTGATGGGCATGGGGAACATGGGGTGGGTGTGGGTTGTGATGGGCATGGGGAACAGGGGATGGGTGTGGGGGGGATGGGCATGGGGAACATGGGGGGGTGTGGGTGTGATGGGCAGGGAACATGGGGGTGGGGGTGTGGGTGATGGGCATGGGGAAACATGGGGGTGGGGTGGGTGGTGGGCATGGGTGGGAGGGCATGGGATGGGTGGGGGTGTGGGGATGGGCATGGGAACATGGGGTGGGTGTGGGTGGGGATGGGCATGGGGAACATGGGGGTGGGGGTGGGTGGATGGGCATGGGGAACATGGGGGGGTGTGGGGGGGGGGCATGGGGAATGGGAAATGGTGGGGTGGGGGGGATGGCATGGGGAACATGGGGTGGGTGGTGGGTGTGATGGGCATGGGGAACATGGGGATGGGGGGGAAATGGGAAATAGGAACACGGGGGTGGGTGAGAGGGATAGGAATAGGGAATGGTGATAGTGATGGTGATGGTGATTGGGAATCTGCACATTGCTGTGGGTGTGGGGAAGATAGGGAAGATGATATTGCCAATGCATCTTTGGAGTCCTCTTGACAAGCATTTTTTTCACAGGCCAATGTACACCTTATTTGGCTTCAGAGCACAGAATGTGAACACCAGTTCAGAACACACAGAAGGGGAAAACACAGAGCAGAAGAAGTGGAGCGTGTGAGCCTCAAACCTGAAGACATCATAGAAAGAAAGCTAGTCTCTAGTCTCTGGAAGCCAGCAATAGGCAACATGGAATCACAATAACAAGTGCTATGATCACATGGTGTCCCACATTGGACTCTTTCCTCCCCCTGCTTCAGTACTTCTCACCCTTCCCCTTCTTCCCCTTTCTGAACATGTGGCAGTCCTTCTGTACTTCTCTGAACCTCCAGTATTCCCTTCTGTCTGAACTAGGCACTCTAGTTACAACTATGTACTTAAGTCATAACCCTGGCAAAGATGAGAATAATACCCACCAGACCTGTTAATTTATTAACAGGGCAGTGATATAGTGATACTCTACATCTGGTGCTCCACATTTGAGGACCACCATTGAAGGAGGGAGTTCTGCACCATATGCCAGAAGGCCTCCAGCTCTGTCTTCTTTTCCTGTCCACTTTTCACCAAACAAGAATGTCTATGCTATTGCCACACAGAAACACATATGTGGCACAAGAAAGGTGGCCCAGGAGAACATGAGAAGACCTAAGCACCTTGACTTGTTTTCTCCTGTAGATTGTCGTCCCACCAGACCTGTTAATGTGTTAACAGGGCCAGCATTGCCTCTACTAGTGATATAGTGATACTCTGCATCTGGTGCTCCACATTTGAGGACCACCATTTGAAGGAGGGAGTTCTGCACCATATGCCAGAGAGCCTCCAGCTCTGTCTTCTTTTCCTGTCCACTTTTTAGCAAAACAAGAATGTTTATGCTATTGCCACACAGAAACACATATGTGGCACACAAAAGGTGGCCCAGGCGAACATGAGAAGACCTAAGCACCTGACTTGTTTCTCCCTGTAGATTGGGTTGACTCAGAAGATGAGCACTTGGTCCTACTAAGACATAATGCAATAGAGGGCAGGCTCAACTGCAAAAGGGAAGCAACATTGTAACTCAAGCACAGGGGCAAGTCCAAAGTTTGTAAGACTTAGAATGGATGTAAAGGTCACACTAGAACAGAGAGGGTATAGTGTGGTACTACACAAGAAGGTGAGTCTACCATACAAGTTAGGTAGACTATAGTTCATATATGAGTTGAATACACAGTGTTGTCAGAGACAAACACAAGGCATGATATGGGTCCTAGCAAGCTATTGATAGATCAAAGATAAGAATAAAGCATATGTGAGTCAAGGTACAGAAGCATGGGCATGTATGTGGGTCAAGGTGATAAGAAGATAGGTAAGTAAAGCAGAGACCATGTCTGAAAACAGATAGAAGTATTCATAGATGTGGCACCCAACTGTTGGACCAAGACCCTTCCTTTGTCCATGAACCAGATACTCCCCACTTCTCACCTCAATAGTTACTCTTACTCCTTCCTCTAAACCACCTCTCCTCAAGAGAGCAGACATTGATACGAGATTCATAACTTTCCCTCTTCTCATCACTGCACTTGTCTGGTAAGTCCTTCTTATCATATAAATCAGAGGCCAACTTGGACCTGTTTGTTACTTGTAGTGATGTAGGAAGTACATAAGTGCTTATCTATAGTAGTTGTCTCACATCCACATGGGTACACACATCCCACCAATGCCATCCTTAGCCAACAATCCTGAATTGTCTCTTCTAATGGAAGTGAACATGGTGCATGAAAGTGTGGACAGGAAAAGAAGACAGAGCTGGAGGCTCTTTGGCATATGGTGCAGAACTCCCTCCTTCAAATGGTTGTCCTCAAATGTGGAGCACCAGATGCAGAGTATCACTATATCACTAGTAGAGGCAATGCTGGCCCTGTTAACACATTAACAGGTCTGGTGGGATGACAATCTACAGGGAGAAACAAGTCAAGGTGCTTAGGTCTTCTCATGTTCTCTTGGGCCACCTTTCTTGTCCACATATGTGTTTCTGTGTGGCAATAGCATAAACATTCTAGTTGTGCTAAAAGTGGACAGGAAAAGAAGACAGAGCTGGAGGCTCTCTGGCATATGGCGCAGAACTCCCTCCTTCAAATGGTGGTCCTTGAATGTGGAGCACCAGATGCAGAGTATCACTATATCACTAGTAGAGGCAATGCTGGCCCTGTTAACACATTAACAGGTCTGGTGGGATGACAATCTACAGGGAGAAACAAGTCAAGGTGCTTAGGTCTTCTCATGTTCTCCTGGGCCACCTTTCTTGTGCCACATATGTGTTTCTGTGTGGCAATAGCATAGACATTCTTGTTTTGGTGAAAAGTGGACAGGAAAAGAAGACAGAGCTGGAGGCTCTCCAGCATGTGGTGCAGAACTCCCTCCTTCAAATGGTGGTCCTTGAATGTGGAGCACCAGATGCAAAGTATCACTATATCACTAGTAGAGGCAATGCTGGCCCTGTTAACACATTAACAGGTCTGGTGGGATGACAATCTACAGGGAGAAACAAGTCAAGGTGCTTAGGTCTTCTCATGTTCTCCTGGGCCACCTTTCTTGTGCCACATTGTTTTTCTGTGTGGCAATATCGTAGACATTCTAGTTTTGCTGAAAAGTGGACAGGAAAAGAAGACAGAGCTGGAGGCTCTCCAGCATGTGGTGCAGAACTCCCTCCTTCAAATGGTGGTCCTTGAATGTGGAGCACCAGATGCAAAGTATCACTATATCACTAGTAGAGGCAATGCTGGCCCTGTTAACACATTAACAGGTCTGGTGGGATGACAATCTACAGGGAGAAACAAGTCAAGGTGCTTAGGTCTTCTCATGTTCTCCTGGGCCACCTTTCTTGTGCCACATTGTTTTTCTGTGTGGCAATATCGTAGACATTCTAGTTTTGCTGAAAAGTGGACAGGAAAAGAAGACAGAGCTGGAGGCTCTCCAGCATGTGGTGCAGAACTCCCTCCTTCAAATGGTGGTCCTTGAATGTGGAGCACCAGATGCAAAGTATCACTATATCACTAGTAGAGGCAATGCTGGCCCTGTTAACACATTAACAGGTCTGGTGGGATGACAATCTACAGGGAGAAACAAGTCAAGGTGCTTAGGTCTTCTCATGTTCTCCTGGGCCACCTTTCTTGTGCCACATTGTTTTTCTGTGTGGCAATATCGTAGACATTCTAGTTTTGCTGAAAAGTGGACAGGAAAAGAAGACAGAGCTGGAGGCTCTCCAGCATGTGGTGCAGAACTCCCTCCTTCAAATGGTGGTCCTTGAATGTGGAGCACCAGATGCAAAGTATCACTATATCACTAGTAGAGGCAATGCTGGCCCTGTTAACACATTAACAGGTCTGGTGGGATGACAATCTACAGGGAGAAACAAGTCAAGGTGCTTAGGTCTTCTCATGTTCTCCTGGGCCACCTTTCTTGTGCCACATTGTTTTTCTGTGTGGCAATATCGTAGACATTCTAGTTTTGCTGAAAAGTGGACAGGAAAAGAAGACAGAGCTGGAGGCTCTCCAGCATGTGGTGCAGAACTCCCTCCTTCAAATGGTGGTCCTTGAATGTGGAGCACCAGACACAGAGTATCACCATATCACTAGTAGAGGTGATGCTGGCCCTGTAAGTAACACATTAATGGGTCTGTTCAGAGTGTCCTTGAATGGCTCCAAACAGCTCCAAACACCTACTGCTTTTACAGATGGCCCATTGTCCTTCAATGCTTCATCTCTCCTATGGTTCAAACATTCATTTCCAAGAAGCCTGTTATTGTAGACATTTTTCAACCTCTTTATACACACAAGACAGCTATCTTACTACTTCACTCCTCTTCCTGCTCTTCCACACCATACTCCTCAGAACTAAGCATATCTAATCCTGGGTGCTTTCTCAAGATATGAACCTTTGACTCCCATTCCCAAACTCCAACCAGTGTAACAAGACTGGCTGTTCTTAACACCATGCAGTCTTGTGACCACTCTCCACACCATCTTCCTAGCACATCCCTGATCTCTTCTAGTTTATAATAGACCACTAGATTGCCATAGTCTGGCAGAGAGTAAAATGCCAATGCCTCTCCAAAGATAGGCCCATCCTCTTCTTGGGCCTCAAAATATCTAGATGACCTTGAGGCTTGACCTCCCTTCTCAGAGATTCTGCTCCTCAAAGTGACATCTCCTGGAATTTTGCACTTTCCCCATCTTTGAATTGTAAGGTCCATATCCAGAGTGACTTCAAGAAAATCACAAATTGCAGCAAGGTGATCATAATGTTCTGAGGGATTGTCTATCTCAGTCTTCTTTATTGGCAGTGACTGAAACAGATTTTCTTTCTTCTTCCCTTCTTTAGAGGAAATGGCCAGGAATGGGTATTGCAGAGTTAGCACCTTGGTGCTTGCCCTTTCATATAGAATTGTAGCTATATTGGCAAAGGGTGCCTTCTTGGACCTGACTTTATGGCCAATTTCTCCAATGGCCCTCTCAACTGTAGCTTGAGAGCCAAATCTGATTGAGCCATTCCAGAAAATATGGTGTGGGACATGGATTAATTGCCAGATGCACAGTCTACATCTTGAGACCTTGACTGGGTCATCCCCAACATAAAGCCTCTCAAATCCTTGGAGGAAGGACTTTATTAGACTTTGTAAGGATGCTAAGTCCTCATCAGACTTTGGTGAGTGAGACATTGCAGCTTCAACAATGTCCACAAATTGTGCAAAGTTCCCCAGCACATCCCTATCAAATTCTAGCTCCCATGCCATTGGTATGATAAACCAATGAAGGAGGGCCATCCATTCATAGACTTTGTACTGGCTATGGCGCTTTTTATATGGGTCCCTAATTGGCCCACAGAAAGATGAAGGAAGGGTCTGTACTGCCTTTTCAACCTTTGCACCAAGTTCTGAAGCCATGTCTTTATCCATGTGTATCTTCTCATCAATGGAACTGTGTGTCACCCACAAATCCCAGATGTGCACCATGCAGTTTTCATAGAATAAATGGAAGGGGTCCAATGGGAAGAATGATGGATGGAAAAATGTAGGACTGGCTGCACATATTGTAAGGCGTGAAATCCCAGTCTCCTTCACAATCCTTTGGAGCTCTGCTTGGTTCCTTGCAGACTCAAGCCTTTTCAATAGTGTGCCAATAATGTCTTTGGCCTCGCATAGGTAAGTTGTCCAGGTCAATAATCTGGCGATCTGGATTATGTGTCTCCTTTTGAGGTGGAGAGATTGGATAGTACTGGGCCCTAGCACCTCTGTCCTTGGCAGGGCGGGCACCTTGTACCAAACTGAAGCGATCACCATAAAGGGCTGAATGTCCTGCCATCCCACTCAACTTGGCAGATCCAAGCATGTCTCCTTTTACACCACAGAGATATGCTCTCAGAACAAAGTAGGATGAGTCAACAGCATCCCATGTCCACATCCCTACACTTGCCATTGCCATCTCTTCAAAAAGGGGATATATAAAGGACTCTATATTCCCAGGTGCTGTTGGGCCTGGGATTGCAAGTGGAATGATGACATTGTTTGCTCTGTAGCACATCTCTGGTGGGAGATTGAGCAGCACAACAATTAAGAGCCACATATTGGACTGCTTTTTCATGGTGAGCTGAGCACCATCTGTAGAGATTGATAAAGCAGTGTCTCTTTTATCATCAAACAGCCCCAATTCAGAGTGGTGGCGAATATGATTATCAGAGTTGGCAAACTCTGATCTCTTTACACCAGCACCCCTGGCAAGCATATCAAGTGTCCTCTTCAAGCATTCATCCCTATGGCGCATCTCATGGGATGTCTCTGCATTGGCATAGTATGCCTGGATGATAGGAGTGATGGGCATGTAGAGCATGGTTGCCCTTGGCTTTGGTTTGGCTGTAGAGCTCTGCTGTGGTTTGTAGCGCTGTTCATTGCAGTCTTTGTATGAACAGGTGGACTGAGAATGAGAGTCTCCAGTATATGCCATGCAACTTTTAGGGCACATATCAACAAATGAGGGGTGTAGCCCAGTGAGTCTTTCAGCTAGGTTTCTGACCATATAAAGGCTGAGGATTTCCTCCTTTGTGGCCTCTCCAAGTACCTGTGCATGGGCATTGTATGCTTTAACAGTGCCATTGGACCCTATCCATGCAAGGTAATGCTGAAGGGATAATGTCTCTGCCCTGGATAGTGTGTGTTGCCATGGGGGAAGAGCAGGACAAGGAGGGAGTGTGTACTCCTTCAACAGCTGTTTCTGAAGCTGGATAACAACTTCTGGCAAATCACCACTACCACTACCACCAGAGGGTCCATATGAAGTCCCATGAGGGGGAAAGTCTTCATCAGATGCTGAAGAGCCATCATTATTACCCAGTTGGCTAGAACCAGAGCCAAATTCAGAGCCAGGGTCTGGAGCAGGATCCAAGGTCTCCTCTGGAATCCTAAAGATGACAGAGCTATCCTCATGGTCTATATTGTCCTCCTCTGTATCCATAGAGCCTCCAAGTTCCTCCTGCCTGTGCAAGGAAAATGGGGTGTCTATCATGGTGGCATTAGAATAAATATTAGAATAAGTTCACAATATATTACTTACAATGACCATCAACCATCATAGCATCATCACTGCCCATCCCCCCCTCTGGAAATGGAGGTGAACCAATAGGGGCATTAGCTAGATCTAAGCAGATCAGTAGTAATTAGGAGCATACAAATTAAGTGCTCACCATCTGGATAAGGAGATCCAGGTTGCCTAGATGACTGAGGCTGCTCAGCCAGGCTATCAAGCAGCTCTTCAAGCTGGTAATGGCAGCTCTGGACCCAGTCCACAGTGTTTTGATGTGCATCAGAAGCTATCAGATTATTTAGGTGCTTCAGGTTGTCCCTGAAGTGAAACCTAATAGTCCTTTTGGAAAGCTCCTTTTGTGAGATGCACTTAAAGCATGGGCAAATATATTTTAACATTGGGGCCATAGTTGTTGTAAGAAGATGTATATATGAACTAAGTAGCACAGAAAGTGTATGCTGATGGCCTACAGATAACGAGTTGCAAGAGTTACGAGGTTTTGTAATCCCGGGCCGGCGCTGCCACCGCGTTTTGTCAGCACTAAGCGAATGTTGACTTTGCGTTTTCCTTGCTCGCTCTCTCTACCATTCTCTACCATTCTCCACCGTTCCGTTCTCTTCCCTTCTCTTCTTCTTCCATCTTCTCCTCTTCCTTTTTTCTCGCATTTCTCAATCATGTCGACGACCCTTGCTGATGACGACGAGCTCTTGTTGAACTTTGACGATGTGGACGACGACATGTCCGCGCTTCGGTCTTGTGCCCCGGGCGGGGCTTTTTCTGCGACCGCCAGTACGCGGTCCCTTGCAACATCTTCTCAACACTCTCAACCTTCGGGCCTCCCCATCGCATCCATCGCCGCGTTGACTCACGACGAGCTCACGCACAACCCGGAATTCGTGAAATACGTCGAGATGGTCAGCCACCTTCAAGAGCTGCTCAGCTTGCGGCGAAAACCTACGGCGGCGGCGAACTGTGAGTGCCCATTCCTCCTCTCATTTGCCTGTTTTTCGCTCACTTTTTATATATATCAGCCACAACCATTAGCTCGACCACCACGTCGTCCCTGCGCCCGAGTGAGTCGGCTTCGCAAGTTTCCGCTGGCGGTGCCGGGCTCCAATCCCCACTCCCTTGTCCTCGATCGCTCACCCGCCCGGATCGCTACCCACTATCTGTCGTCTGGACCCAAGATGATTGCAAGGCCGATCCCGACGTCGGCTGCTCGGCCAGCAACATGTCCCGACCCCCCATGCAGCGCGCGATCCGACGTGAAGATGGGGTGGTCATCTCAGACCTGGAGTGGCAGGCGATCCGCCAATCTGCGGGGATCGTCGCTCGCTCCCACATGGAACCACTGAGGCAAGACCCCCGCGCCGTTGTCGCCAAGATGCACAAGAAGGGGTTCGTCAAGAAACACTTTCCGGACGAGTGGTTTGGAGCGCTCATAGCGCTCGAACGTTTGGCTCCTCTCCTTTCACTGTGCGCCCGGAATTGGAAGGCTGACATGGTCCTCGGGGCTGTGCTGGACAAGCCTTCTGACCCTGGGCCTCCTTCCCGTGCCTCGACCCCTAGCCTCGTCACATCCTCCCGTCCCCCTCCTTCCAGCCTCGTCTCTTCTTCCCGCGCCTCGGCTTCCCGCGCCTCGGCTTCCCACCTTTCCACTCCTTCCAGTGCCGCACCTTCCCGCCCCTCACAGTTGTCCCCTCGTCGCGCCTCGTTCAAGTCCCCCCATCCTCGACCGTCAGGACCGGTGCAGTCACCCCAGGAGCCACGGCCAGCGGGCAAGGCCTGCCCCCAGGCAAAGCGTAGGCGCGATCCAAGCCCGTCACGGCGAAGCGGGAAGCGTTTCAAAAGTCGGCGAGGGTTGCCAGTGGGACATCTGCGGATTCTGGTGCAGGTGGGCCTGCAAGTATATCTCATGCGTTAAGCTAAGCTAACTATTCGTAGTTCAATGCCGGTCTCCTTCCCCCCCGCCCCCGCCTTCATGTCGTTGGTTCAACCCGACACGGCCTCCCAGCCGGTAAGTCATTCCGTTATTTGTACTATCTTTCGATCTTTGACCCTTCCTACGAATCCCTATGACATCCCGATGCGCTGCATTGCCAGTCACAGCCCCCGAGCTCCGAACCCGCCCTCCCCAAGACGTCGCGTGCCAAGCAGGACAACGCCACGTCACGCGCCAAGGCTCCGTCGACACGGACGGCCAAGGGCAAGGGCAAGGGCAATCCTGCCACAACGACGAACGGCGACGACGACGACGTGGCTACCCAGCCAGTGTCCAAGTCTCGTTCGGTGACCCCTGTCGAGGACCCCGGTTGCAAGAGCCCGATATGGGGTGCCCAAGTCCCCAGATTGGCGACTTCATCATTTGGGGTATGTATTTTCTCGTCTTTACTTTCTATATTTTAATGGTTCATTTTTTGTAGGATTCGAGCGAACTTGCCCCTCCCAAGACCACGCGTTCCAAGCCAGACGACGCCACGTCACGCGCCAAGGCTCCGTCGACACGGTCAGCCAAGGCCAAGGCCAGCCATCCCACGACGACGGACGACGGCGATGTCGCTACCCAGCCGGAGCCCAAGTCGTGTTCGGTGTCCCATCTTTCGGACTCGGACCAAGATCCGGCCGGAAAGGCGGCATCGCCGTCTGAGGTGTGTAGCTATTTTTTTGCCACGCTTTTCTGCTTATGATGGTTCGTTTTTTTTTTAGGATTCGGGCTGCGACGACGAGTCGGCGGAGTCGCACTCGCACCTCCAGGCCCTCCAGCGTGACGAGCTCGTGCTGTGGGTTGAGGAGCACCAAATCGAGTCGCAGGGCAAGCGGCCAACAAGAAGGGGTACGTCGCTCCCCTCCCCTTTCTTCCTCGCCTCCCTGCTCACCCCATTGTATGTACAGACCTCATCGACGCGATAGCAGGAGCGCCAAAATCGGAACAGCCCTCCAAAGAGGACATTGAGAGCATCGTCAAAGAGGTAAGTGCGCGCATATTCAAACTGCTCAATTATGACTAACTTGGTGCTCTAGCGCAAATCGAAGCGCATCGCAAAGGCGCATAGCGGCCAGTTATCTTACTCACGCTCTAGGTACTGTCGGTGGCGGCCTGTGTCGATCTCAAAAAAATATATGTTTTTTGCTGTCAGGAATTCTGGTCATGTGATTGACTTTGTGCGACTTTCTGTGACTTTTCTGTGACCTTTCTTTGACTGCTAATTGACTTTGAAAGTCGGCTTACAGTCAAGCAAAGTCAGTCTGTAGTCAATGGTATTGGCTGACTCTTGTGTGACTTTTCTTTGACTTTTCTTTGACTGCTAATTGACTTTGAAAGTCGGCTTGCAGTCAAGCAAAGTCAGTCTGTAGTCAATGAAACTGTTTGACTTTTCTTTGACTTTTCTTTGACTTTTCTTTGACTTGTATTTGACTTTGAATTGACTTGTATTTGACTTGTATTTGACTTGTATTTGACTTTGAATTGACTTGTATTTGACTTTGAATTGACTTGTATTTGACTTTGAAAGTCGGCTTGCAGTCAAGCAAAGTCAGTCTGTAGTCAATGAAATTGGCTGACTTTTGTTTGACTTTGAATTGACTTTTATTTGACTTTGAATTGACTACTAATTGACTTTCAAAGTCAGCTTGTAGTCAAGCAAGGTCAGTCTGTAGTCAATGGTATTGACTGACTTTTGATTGACTTTGGATTGACTTTTATTTGACCTCTTATTTGACTTTGAATTGACTTTGAATTGACTGCTAAGTGACTTTCAAAGTCAGCTTGCAGTCAAGCAAAGTCAGTCTGTAGTCAATGAAATCGGCTGACTTTTGTTTGACTTTTAATTGACTTTTGTTTGACTTCTAATCGACTTTGAAAGTCATTGACATGACTTTTCATTGACTTCTGTTGACTCTTATTGACCTTTGGTTGACTTGTTTACTGACTTGCACTTGACTTCTGTAGTCAATTCAAAGTCAAAAAAATAGGACCTCAGTCAACAAAAAGTCAATTGAAAGTCATCATCGACTTCAACTGACTTTTTGTTGACTTTTATTTGACTTCTGTAGTCAAATCAAAGTCAAAAAATAGGACTTTAGTCAATGAAAAGTCAACGAAAAGTCAACGACTTACAATGACTTTTTGTTGACTTTTTGTCGACCTCTGGATCTTGACTTCTGTAGTCAACTCAAAGTCGGACCTCAGTCAATGGAAAGTCAACAAAAAGGTCATCGACTACCAAGTGACTATACATTGACCTTGACTCGACTTTTTTGTGACTAAAGCCTGACTTTCAAAGTCAAAATAATAGGACGTCGGTCAACCGAAAGTCGATGACTTTTAGCTGACTTTTGAATGACTTTTTGCTGACTTCCTTTTTTACTGAGGGTCATGGGGTAGACTTTGCAGTCGATCGTTGCCGGGGTGCCGGGTTTGAACTCGATGGCGTGGTCCCACGGACGCAAGGGCGGGAAGCGGTGAGACGCTTCTTCATTGAAGAGCTTGGCAAACTGTTGGTATGGTGCCGGCAGTTCTACTTCTTTGGTATGTTGTCCCGCTTGGATTGCGAGTTCCGTCGCTGTCGTCCGTAGTTGACACTGTTCCTCGAGTTCAAGGATGATGTCGCTCTTGTCTTCTTCGGTGACCATTCGTCCGATCACCGTTTGTGTCGGAGTGGGGTGTATCGAGCGAAGGACAATCGGCATTGCGGCTTTGTGGATGATGGCGTGAGTCCAGCTTATTGTGGGCTCGTACGTAGATAACCAGGGATAGCCCAGGACCAGGTCCTCGTCGCCGATATCGGTGACGAGGAATCGCATCACCTTGCGAATCCCTTTAGTCTGTACATCCAAATCCGTATAGTGTGTAATAGACCCAGCTTGGTTCTCGGTCTTGTCAATGTTGTATATCTTTTTGGGGCAGTCCAGAACTTGCAACCCTAGCCCCATTCGCTTGGCGAATGTGGGACGTATGAAGTTGTCGGTTGCCCCCGAGTCTACTAATCCTTTAACGTCGGCCATGGCGTAACTTGTGCGAATCGATACTGGAATTCGAAGCGAACGGTAGCGAGTCATGATTACAGAGTTACAATTAACCGCCCTCACCCAGGCCGATGGGTTCAGGCGTCCGGAAAACCCTCTTTTCCCCATAGGTCCTGAAGGACCATATCCTTTACTTCGTCGCTTTCCCCTTTGATGTTGCTCAGCCAATTTTGTGCGCGTTGTTGCGGGGTCGCCACCGCTGCTCGTGCGGTTGTGGGTTCTTGCTCCTGGGCGTAGAGTCGGTTTCCGCGGCTCGACTGGTTGACGGACGAGTCCATTGACCGCGTCTGGGCTGCCTTGGCTGCGAGCAGTTGCGTGAGAAGTGCCCTGTCTTGTTGCAGTTATAGCAGACGACTTCCCTCATGTCTTGGCGTTGTACGCCTCTTCCTGCTCCTCCGCCTCGTGGGACGTATGTAGTGGGTGGTTGGTTGTAGTCTCCTACTTCTGCGACGCGAACTCGGGTTCAATCCGCGGAGGTGTCCATTGCATTTGGGTCGAAACGTGGGTGATTGGTACGGGGTAGCGGTGGTGGCATCCACCCTGTCCTCGGAGCGGTCCATCTGGGTGCACCGGGTAGTGGGGCAGGAGTGCGGGGTGTCCGATTGAGATTGAGACGGGCCTTCATGTGGATGAACTGTTTTTGTCTTCGCAGTGCGCTCGCTTTCCATTCTTCGAACGATCGAGGTTCGTCGAGCTCGTAAATTTTTGTGAACAATGCTTGGGGTAACCCCGCCGTAAATCGGTCGATTGTTTGTGGGTCGTTGAGGCGGTAGTTAGCTCGGCGGGCTAGTTGTTCGAACTTTGTGACGTACGAGTCAATATCCTCACCGCTCATCCTGAAGCCCCTCTGTAATTCTGCTTGGGCCTGTTCTTCTTCGAGGGTGTTCGCGAATCTCCCCCTGAATTCTTGCGTGATGTGGGTCCATAACTGTCCGTTGTATTGGTTGACTCCGCTCCGTACCGTTTCGTTGAGCCATTCGAGGACGGATAGGGTCCATTCGCTGACATTAAGTCCTTTGATGAACCCCAGGAAGAGGAGGGATCATCGGTAACAGTTCAAGAAGATCGGTGCGTCTAAATTGGTGCCCCAGTAAATGTGCCATTGTGTGAGGAAGGTCTCGTACTTGGTTCGATCTCCGTCAAAGACGGCGGGTGGGTCGCCCGATAATCTGTCCGACCCTCGTGGTGGGGCCTCTGGAGGGGGGCCAGCGTGAGGTATCCCAGGTGGTCCTCCGCCCCCTCTACCTCCGCCTCCCCCACCTCCGTCGCCTCCTGGGAATCCTGCTCCTGGGAAGTTGGTTGGGGGTCTCCGCCTAGGAGGACCTTCTTCTGGCCCTCCGGGTCCCGGCGGGTCCGGTCGATCGGGTCCTACTGCTCTATATAAGGCGGCGTCGTCCGCTGTCATTCGGTGTCCCGTTTCAGGGTGTATTGGGAGGAGGATGGCCTCTGCCTCAGCTTGGATCCTTCGGGCCTCGGTTTGCGCTAGATCTTCGAATGTTACCGTTGTGGTGGCCATGTCTGCGGGGGATCGTACTTGAATCTGCTCTGGTTCTGCGATGTGAAGGGACTCAGCTCTGATAATTAATGGTCCCGTTTCTTCTCCATGTGAGCTGTCCTGTTCTTCGGTGGTGGAATCTTTGCTTTCTCCGTCTTCGGAGGGGGCTGGGGTGCGGGGTTCAGAAGTACTTGGATCGTTGTCTACGACTCCGTCGATTGGTCCCCAGTTTTCTCTTGTGGGTAGGTTTCTTGCGTCAATGTCGCAGTTGTAGTTTCGTCCCGCGGGTCGTACAATGTCCCACCTAGTATCAATGGGGTTCCATGTAACCTCGGTCCAGCACAGGTGGTCAAAGTTGAACTCAACTGGGCAAAACCATGTCGGTCCTGATGCGAAGTCTACGAAATATCCTGTGTCTCCTCGATACTCTCTCCACCTTGCTGCTTCAAGGAAGTGGATTGGTACATTGCGATCCCCTCTTCGTTCAAGGCTGTACGGCCTGAAGTCTCTCCACTGGTCTCTGGTCGTGAACGCCATGGTGGTGATCTTGGTCTTAATGTAACGCCGTCACTGGCGTTAGTCCGACTTGGACTTCGCAAGGGCGTAGAACGACTTAGCGGATATAGTGACTCGTATAGTCACGCGGCGATAACACACGGTCTCGTTAGACACGTGGTCGCGAGGGGCACTAGGGCACGGTCCACTAGGCGCAGATGACGAAAGGCGACTTCCTCCGCTAGAGGCAAGCGCACAATGAGTCCGACTAGAAGGAGGGACTGGAGGAGGAAGAGAAGCGTGGTGACAATTCAAGAAGACCAAGATGGCTTATCTTGGTCTTTGCGGACTCCTATTTATACATGAGAGGGATAGCTTTAAAGCTCCCCTATGAACCCCGAGACGAATCGCGTAAGTAGCTCGAACCCTACTATGGTGATCCTAGGAATGAGTCATGGTACACTTAACATGTGATACCACAACTGCTGACTGATACTGTGAGTCCGTGACCAATTACTGCTTACGAGGGAGCCACAACCGTATCGTAAGTGTCCACGACGAGAACCGTTACAACGTGCCTTCGGTCACATGAAGTATTCTACAGTGACCATTCGGGTCACTGAAGTCTTCGTAAACTTGCGTCAGGTACTCCTTGGACATGCCCCCGTGATAGTGCATGACAAGTCCTCGCTTCTGTAAACCCTCAGGAAGTCGCCAAGTATGGTATAGGGCAGCCTCAGCAGCCTGCTCAACGCTATCATGAAATACCACTGTCTTAGGTAGACTCCAGCCAGTATGGTAAGGCTGAGGAACAAGAAAGTCCAGATTCCGGAAGTCTGAAAGTTTGCCAACAATAGGATGAGTCGCGTAAACAATATTGGGGCGATTACTTGTCAGTTTGACAGAGCACAGTTGAGATTCATCGAAGAGTAAGTTTTTTATTATCGCTGCCTTGATATGCGGGGGCTGTGTCCCAGAGAGCGCTTGCACTGGCACCTGGTTTCCAATTTTGATACGGAATTTGTTACGTTAGGCCTGTCCTAACGATGCTCGACTTGAGCGATGACAGAGTGGCTTGGTATGCGAAGGACGACTTAGCGAATATGGATACACGTCCTGAGCAGGAACGTGATCGGCTCGAGCACTGGGGTGAAGTCCACCAGGCGTATGTACCGTTGGGCGATCTGCTCTATAAGAGCCAGACGCACTAGCAGACAGAGAGAGAGGAGGAAGCAGACGAGGATGGACGAGACAAGAATAGGACTGATGATTCAAGAAGACCAAGCTAGGGAGCTCGGTCTTCGTACTACTAGTCCTTTATACAATTGACGAGGAGCTTTGAAGCTCCTCCTGAACGTAGGGTACCCAGTAGCGATAGTAGCTCGAACCCTACTACGACTATCCTAGGAACGAGTCACAAGTCCGACGAGATATACATGTGATAACAGCCCTAAGGCTGACTGAGACGACTGTCCCTGACTAATACTAGGGTAGTCAGAACCCCACAAGCCCGCAGTCCATACCAATGAGTCCGATCGCAACATCACCCCCCCTCTTTAGGTGCGACGCCCCGACGCTCCGAAGCCCTCCTCCTCGTACCTGATCCTAGTGCGCTGCGGCTGCTGCGCGACCTTCCAACCCCTACGTGTCTTCTTCCTCGTCAACTCGTGATCTACCATGGTGCCCGCCTCGTCCTCGATGCGCTCCATGGCGTTGGCCATCTCCAGTCGGCAGCGGCTCGCAGTCGACTTCCCGGCGACCTCCCCTAGGGCGGCGATGAGGTCGTCAATCCGCTGGTTGAGGCGTTCCTCCTCGCGCGCTGCGGCGCGGTAGCGGTGGACCTCCACTGTGAGGGAGGGGTCGTGGATGGCGTCGAGGCAGCGGTCGACGCGCGCCCGGTCTTCGAAGGCCTTGGTGAAGAGGACCATGTCGTTAGTGTTGGGGAAGTTTGGTTTCAGACCGACCCAAACCTGGTTTGAACCGAACCCAAACCATTTAAATGGTTTGGGTTTGGAGAATCCTGGCTCAAACCGAATGGTTTGGTTTCCGGTTTGGGGGTCCCAAACCTGGTTCAAACTGAACCAAACTGATTAAGAAAAATATTAAAAATATGTTATAAGTGCTCATTAAATGGTTTGGTTTGGTTCAAACTCAGTTTGAACCAAACCAAACTCAGTTTAAACCAAATTTGAACCAAAATCAATGGTTTTTGGTCTCAAACAATTTGAAACAAAGTTTTAACTGATGAATTTGAACTGTTTTGCCTCAAACCAAGGTCTTAAGTGGTTCCTTAAGTGGTTTGAACTGAGTTTGAACCGAACCGAACTGATTAAGGACCAATTTAAAACACTTATTTTTAATTGGTTTGAAATGGTTTGGAATGGTTTGGTTCAGTTTGGAGCAGTTTGGAGCAGTTTGGTTCAGTTTGGGTTCAGTTTGGGCAAATTCTAATCAGTTTGGTTTCCGGTTTGGCCAAAATGGCCCCAAACCAAACCAAACCAAACTTCCCCAACACTACATGTCGTTGTTCGGGTAGATGGGCGTCCCGCCGTAGGTGAAGCGGGGGGGCGGCGTAAAGGGGGCGCGCGTAGACCTTGTCCGACTCGTCGATGATGCCCACAACCAGGGGGTCCGGCCCCATGATTACCTGGACGTAGCGGGCCTCGCGCTCAACCCCGTCGGGGGAGACGATGCGGAACGGAATGTAGTCCATCCCCTGGTTGGCCTTGAAGCCAGTGGGGACGCGTGTGTTGAGGGTGACGAGAGGTTGGTGGACGGCAGGGCCCATGACTCCGAGGTCCCGCTTGTACATGGGGGAGCCGTCAGTATTGAGGGAGTAGGGGGTCTCGCGCGGGTCGTCAGTGTCTGTAGTGGAGCGAATGAGGGGGTGCGTAGCTGGGTAGTCGTCGGCAGCATCCTCGGCCAGACCCCAGTCTTCGCCAAGAGCCGTCGATGCCTCAGCTCCTGCTGCCGCCGCTGTGCCCTCCGCAACTGCTCGTCCCTCCACTCCTTCACGACCTCCTTCCACGGCCGCACGGGCCCGAACTCCACGTGGTACCTCGACAGGTTCAGTGTCACCGTGTCCGTCAAGGTGTGAAACGAGGCTATCTGTGGCCTGGCCCCCGAGTAGGGCGCGCTCCTCTTCTTCGGCGATCGCCTCGTAGGCAAGAGGCTGCACATCGGGAGAGTCGGCGGTTCCCCCGACAGTGGGGTCGGGGAAGGCTCTGAGGACGGCGATGGCGTCCTCGCGGGTCGCGGGCCCATGGGAGGTGGTGAGGGCTTCGACGACAGTGTCGATGGTGGACTGCAACGGGAGTGAACAAGAGGACATGGTACGAAGGTAGACAGGATTGGGGGTGTAGCAGGGGTTGCTGAGGGACTTAGCTCATAGTGAAGTCTCCTTATATGCGTTTCCTGTGTGGGGTTTAGCGCTTTGAAGTCCTTGATGGCCTGGTCGGTGAATACTTCGCTCCGGTCGACCCACTGATTCTCCGAGTGGGGTACCCCTTCCATTTCACGAGGTAGGAGTTTCCGTGTTCTTCCGAACCTTCGCGAGTCTAGAATCTTCTCGACCTCGTATCCTCTTCTCCGTCTACCAATCTGGTGGTGG
>JAKELH010000953.1:0-19405 GCA_021525015.1 Lactarius pseudohatsudake
AAATACGGGCGGTTCTCCAAGACGACAAGCGATGGGCCGGCGGCTTGAGCCGGATTGACGTCAAACCCAACACCACAAATCCAGAGAAGCCGATGCAAGGTACCGTTGTTCCTTCCCCGTATCTGCAAAAGTGTGTAAGCGCAAGTGTGTAGCTTTTCAAATCAATAGGTTGCGGTAATAGGGCACTTTGGCAGTGGTGTGGTGACCATTCTCGGAATTGCGGTGAAGAAATTTCCTCAGACCGGTAGCTTATCGCATACATTACTTTCTTCGCACCCTCCACGCCAGTCTGTTGCTGACTTGCTGTAGTAGTTAGCATATCATATACCACATATCATATATGATAAGCACACGTTGTTACGCATTGTGCCTCGTGTCCCGTTTCCTTCTTTACACTTCTCGATCCTTCGGTATGACGCAACCCAACATGTTGACCTATCACGTTGTATGACTCGGTTGTTCTCTCTCGGACTCGTTCGTTCCAGTAGCTTCTCATGACTCGACCCCAGTAATACTTAAGGACTGCATTGTACCCTCCAGAGCTCTAAGCTCGACCTATTGTATTCAACTGCAATAGCTTCTCGAATACGACTCATTGGCTTCACGAACCCCGAACCCTGAACGACTTCTGATTCCTCTTCTTGTGAATCACCGCTCCGCCGTCTGTTGTCGGCATTCGCCTTTTGAACTTCGAACTCCGAACGAACCTCCGAACCTCGAACAAACGCTACGCCTTATTGCGCGTAACATCAGGTCGAGCTTTCCCCGAACTACCGACCCCCGAATAGAACACGATGACCCTTGAATCGACTTTTGCTGAGTCTGATGGAGGAGGACGTATCCGCCTGCCATTCCCGTTGATCCCGGAAATGAGGAACAACATCGCCCCGCACCTAACGCTCAACACAACCTTCCTAGAGGTAGGACAAGGTAGTGCCCCGTGGACCGGATACTTCGTCATCTGGCGCGGAACCAAACACGCAGTACGGATGTACCAAGGCGTATGGTTCGAAATCCGGTATGACAAGAAAGAGAACACCTGGTACGCATTCCGCGTTGCCCGAGCAGCCTTCAACCTGCTGCACGAACCCACCGACAATATGAACATCGACGAACTTAGGGCGCAAACCGCCACACAAGGAACGACCGACAGCAACGCTCCGGTACCTACAACGACCGGATTCGCCACCGCCCCTCAGACTCCTGCTCATCGCGATGCACCTACCGAATCTCGCCCGCCAAGTCGTACCGATGATCCGATTCCCGGACTCGGTTCTAACTTTGGCGAAGGATCCAAAGCCAAAGGCAAGGACAAGGACGACGAAGGAGATAAAACACCCCCGGCCCACAAAGTCGTCATTGCACCAGGAGGAGGAAACGACCCCGATTCAGACGACGAAGGCGCCACCGCCGCTGCCGACGAACAACGCCTCCGTGCAATCCTCAAATCCGTCAAGGGCGATCGACTTGAAGGATCACTCCCCGACGCCTTCACCGGCGATCGCGCCAGGACCAAGAAATTTCTCACCGCTTTCGATCGCTACTGTTTCATGAACCACGACGCCGGAATGATCAAGGATCCCTTGAGGAGGACCACGCTGTTCCTCAATCTCTGCAAGGGAAGGGCCGAAGCATGGGCCGAACGAGCCTCCGAATGGCTCAAAAAGGTACGCGACGGCACTGAACTCCCGCCGTTCGGATACGACGTTTGGCAAGTCACTGAACGCGAATTTCGCGACGCGTTCACCGACTTCGCCGACTCGGACAAGGCCCATCAAGAGCTCTTAAAGTTACGCATGAAGGAGGGAAGACTCGACGAGTACATCGGCGAATTTCAGGATCTCGTCAACCGCGCCGGGATGGACGTCAACGAACCCAGCACTCTCCGTCAGTTCGCTCAAGGGTTACAAGGCACTCTCGCCCACACCTGTATCTACCAAGATAGCCCCGAAAACTTCCGACAGTGGGTTGCGAGCGCCCAAACGAACCACCGCAATTGGCTCAAAGTGCAAGCACTCAAGGAGTACAGCCCCTTCCAGCCTGCACGTCGCCCCGGCCAAAGTCCGTTCACTCGCCGATGGAACAACAACAACGGAGGGCAACGTTCTGCCCGCCGTGACCCCGATGCGATGGATGTAGATGCCATTCGCAAAGCTACAACCGAAGACGAGAAACTGAAGTACCGCTCCGAAGGGCGCTGCTTCAACTGTGGAAAGCAGGGTCACCTCAGCCGCAACTGCCCCGACCGGAAGCCACGCATCGCCGCCGCTACCGTCACTATTGATCCGACTCCCCGTATCGCCGTCGCCTCAGCGGCCCCAGCGCCTCAGACAACCCCCGCTCTGATCGACGACGACTTTATTCGCAAAATCGCGGAAATCTCGATGCGTATGACTCCGGCTCAGCAGGACTTGCTGGCCAAGGAACTGGTTTCTCGCGGTGCGGATTTTCAGTAAGCTCGGGCCCGTCGGCCTGGATCCGAGCTCTCGTTCCTAGCAGTGTCTTTGTACCTAGAATAAATGCTCTCAGAATCGAAGTACAATTCTTACAAAGCGAGGAAAATGCAAAGGTCGACGCCCTGGTGGATACTGGGGCAACACACAATTTCATAACCGAGGAAATGGCCACATTCCTCAACCTACGACCCGAACAACTGGCAACACCACGAACGATCCGAAACGTCGATGGAACAGTCAACAAAAGTGGACGGATCACTCATTACGTTGACCTCGACCTTCGCCCCGCCTACCGAGGACACATCAATCGAATTTCTGACATCCTCGGAGAAACACATCGCTTCTACCTCGCAGATCTCGGAAGCGATTCAATAATCCTCGGATATCCATGGATGGCCGCTAATAAAGAACCGCTCAATTGGGAAGAGCCCGACGATAACCCAATTCTCATCGCCAATCCGAAGGACTGGTTAATCCGCCTCCTACACCTAGACGAAGGGGACGAAGTAATCATGAAGATTCGAAAGACCACCCACGCACAGCAACTCGCCGAAGCGGCACACGATGACACCACTCACCCTTGGACCGAACTTGTTCCACCCGAACTTCATCAATTCGAAAGAGTCTTTAGCGAAACTGAATCACAACGCTTCCCTGAGTCAAAACGATGGGACCATGCGATAGACCTCCTCCCCGACGCACCGGCCACCCTCGACTGCAAAGTATACCCATTAACGCTTGCGGAACGAGAGGCGCAAGACAAATTCCTCACTGATCACCTCCAGAAGGGGTATATCCGTCCCTCGAACTCCCCTTACGCGGCTCCGTTCTTCTTTGTTAAAAAGAAAGACGGTAAACTCCGACCGGTGCAGGATTACCGACGCCTGAACACGTGGACTAGGAAAAACAGGTACCCTCTTCCCCTTATTGTGGAACTCGTGGAAAACGCCTCCGGACACGACTGGTACTCCACCATGGATGTGCGGTGGGGGTATAACAACATCCTCATCAAAGACGGTGATCAATGGAAGGCAGCCTTTAAGACCAATAAAGGGTTATTCGAACCCCTAGTAATGTTCTTTGGCTTGACAAACTCACCAGCAACATTTCAAGCTATGATGGATGATATCTTCCGCGAAGAGATCGCGCAAGGATGGCTTCGCGTATACATGGATGACATCCTGGTTGCAACTGACGGCACGCGGGAGGAACACCTCGCCAGGGTTGCTATTGTTCTACACCGTCTGAGGGAAAACGATCTGTTCCTCAAGCCCGAGAAATGCCGTTTTGCACGGACTGCCGTCGAATATTTGGGTGTCATCATTGGACGCGACGGTGTCGAAATGGATCCTGTTAAACTTCAAGGTATCTCGGACTGGCCGACTCCCACGTCAGTCAAGGACGTTCGATCCTTCCTTGGCTTCGGTAATTTTTACAAACCCTTTATCGCCAACTACGCAAGAACCGCACGACCCCTCCACGACCTCACTAAGAAGGGTGTCACCTTCATCTGGACGGACGCGGCCGAATCCGCTTTCCAGACCCTGAAGACGTGTTTCGCCTCACGGCCGGTGCTAGCCCCCATTGATTACGACAAGCCCTTCACCCTGCAAACGGACGCCTCAGCCTTTGCGCTTGGCGCTACCCTCACGCAACTGCAGCCTGACGGCCATCAGCATCCCGTCGCCTTCCTCTCCTCGTCACTCCTGCCCGCTGAGATCAATTACGACATCTACGACCGCGAACTTCTCGCCATTGTCAAGTCGTTCCGCCACTGGCGCCACCATCTGCTTGGCGCGCGCCACCCTGTCACCGTCCTCACCGATCACAACAACCTAGCCTATTTCCGCGCCCCTCACAAAATCTCGGGGCGTCAAGCGCGCTGGATGGAGACCCTCGCCGCATTTGACTATACACTACGCCACGTCCCGGGGAATTTGAACACTGTCGCCGACCTCCTCTCCCGCCGCCCTGACCTAGCGGAGGGGGTGAATACCGTCAACGAGGACATAACTATCTTACCTGACCACCTTTTTTCCGCTGCCAAGATCCACCTAACATCTGACATAGACGCACGCCGACGGGCAATCTCCGAGTTACACGACACGCCCATCGCAGGACACCCAGGGATCGCAAATACCTGGGCACTGGTCAGTGAACGATACGACGGAGACGGCTTGAAGACCTTTACAGAACAGTACGTCAAAGGCTGCCCACAATGCCAAGCAAACAAGAGTCAGCGGAAAGCAAGAGCACCTCTACAACATCTCGATACCCCAGTAGAAGAAGGCCCCTTTCAATACGTCAGCATGGACTTGATCACCGATCTCCCACCAAGCGGGAAGTTTGATGCCATTCTCACCATAGTCGATCAGGGTTGCAGTAAGGCAACAAAGTTCATTCCCTGTACGAAGACAATCACCGGAGAAGGCGTGGCCACCCTATACCTGCGACACCTGTTACCCTGGTTCGGAATCCCCAGACGAATCATATCGGACAGGGACCCTAGATTCACAAGCGCCTTTGCAACAGAGATTTGCCGACAAACGGGAATACAGCAAAACCTCAGCACAGCCTTCCACCCTCAGACTGACGGACAGACAGAACGACTCAACGCCTGGGTAGAACAATATCTTCGGCATTGGGTAAGCCAACAAGGACAGGACGACTGGGTACAGTACCTTCCGCTTGCAGAATATGCGCATAATTCCTGGCCTCACGACATCACGAAGAAATCCCCACACGAGCTCCTATTCGGTATGCACCCCCGAATACACGTGGAAGCAGCAGGAGAAGATCGATCGCCAACAGCAACCGAACGCCTGATAGCGGTCCAACAAGCCCGCATGCACGCGGCACAGGCGTTACTACGACGATACAAAACACGAGAACCCCGCCTGCAATATGACGAAGGGGATGTTGTCTGGCTCGATGGGCGCAACCTCAAATTAAAGACGCCGTCACGAAAGCTAGCCCCAAAACGATATGGACCCTTCACAATCAGTGAGAAAATCTCGGCTGTCGCATATCGATTGCGCCTGCCAGAACACATGAGGGTACACAACGTGTTCCACATCGATCTCCTACATCCTTATAAGGAGACGGAGCAACATGGACCGGCCTTCCTACCACCACCACCTGATCTGATAGAAGGACAAGAAGAACAGGAAATCGAAGCCGTCCTTGACGTAAGAAGGAAAGGCCGTGGGCGTAACCTCCAATACCTGATCAAGTGGAAAGGATTTCCCACGTCGGAGAATGAGTGGGTAGACAGAGAACACATGCACGCGGACGACTTGGTTAAACAATTTCACACTTCGCGATTGACGAAGGATAAAAGGGCCAATAAATGACAGACCAACCCATCCGTCTTTCGCTCCTCAACATGTCCTTCTCCGCATCTCATCACGCCCAGTTCTACTCCGCCGCCGTCGAAACCGCCATCTACGCTGAACTATGGAACCGCAGCCGCAGCGGAAACCACGAAGCCAGTGACCCGCCGACCCTCCGCGAACTCCTGTTCCCACCAGTCTTCACCGAATCCACGTCACCACCACCACTATACGACCCCCTGATCATGACAGACCCAGAACTCACCAACCTCCCCTTCGCCGACGCCACCCTTCTCGTCGAAACTACACAGCGCGACGACGGTATGGAGACCTTCTTACAGAGTCACCCCGGACCGGATTGGCATTTCAACCACACCAAGGCCAAGCGGGCCTATCCTATTCTGATCCGCAACAGCAACAACAAACTCGTCAAAGCCCGCTACGTTAGGTACCGGCGTGACTGTCAGTACCCGAAAATCGAAGGGACTATGGGGAGAGACCGATACGTCTATGAAGCCCTCCTGAGGGCGCACGACATGGACAAGCGTCTGCCGCGACTGACGCCCCCACAGATACGCATCTTCGATAGCGATACTATGGGCCGAACCGCGGTGGACAGAGCACTCACCACCATCGACGACTGGCCACTCACCGCCGAGGTGCAGCAATACCGCAACTTTGTTGCAGAGTTAGACGAACATCACGACCGCGCGGCCCGACTCCGTCAAACCATCGCGGACACCATGACCCGCATCAAAGACTCCGTCTGGCGACTCTCACAAAATAATGTATACCAGCGGGTCCAGACAGTTCTGCAACGAGAAGACGATCACACGCTCTGGGTCAGTAACGCCGATCTACGCGCACAGATGCAGGCGGCCCGCGAGATCCCGGAATCGGCACTCGTACAACCCAGCGGAATCTGCCTCTGGTGTCAAACCACCGCCCATGACGCCAGCACCTGTCTCACGTTCACACAGTGCCAGTTATGTCAAAAGTTTGGCCATCGCGACGAGGACTGCTACCACCCCCACCAGAATTGTCGTGTTAATTGCCTTGTCCCCCGTGGCCACACTGGCTATTCCCGTCCGTGTCGCCTCCGACCCCTGCCCGACGAAAACCGCGTCGACGAAGACTTCCGACGCGCCTCCCGCCGCACTAACAGGACCCAGCGCCGCGCCGATCGCCGCGCCGGACTCTAAGAGGGGGGTGATGTTACGCATTGTGCCTCGTGTCCCGTTTCCTTCTTTACACTTCTCGATCCTTCGGTATGACGCAACCCAACATGTTGACCTATCACGTTGTATGACTCGGTTGTTCTCTCTCGGACTCGTTCGTTCCAGTAGCTTCTCATGACTCGACCCCAGTAATACTTAAGGACTGCATTGTACCCTCCAGAGCTCTAAGCTCGACCTATTGTATTCAACTGCAATAGCTTCTCGAATACGACTCATTGGCTTCACGAACCCCGAACCCTGAACGACTTCTGATTCCTCTTCTTGTGAATCACCGCTCCGCCGTCTGTTGTCGGCATTCGCCTTTTGAACTTCGAACTCCGAACGAACCTCCGAACCTCGAACAAACGCTACGCCTTATTGCGCGTAACACACGTCACCGCGCCCAAGACCGCGCCACCACCGGGCAAGTACCGAGGTTGACTGACAAAAACCAACTTCTGTGTTGGGTTGGGGACAGCCTGAGCTGCTGTCGGTTATGGTCTTAATTATGGTCGGGTTGTAGAGACCTTCGGACACGTGCGAGGGCGAATTGGGTAGAGGGGATGGGTACATAAGTCTACGAGCGAAAAATGAGGCATTGAACTGAGGTGTGCAGTGCGAACAAACGAGGGTATTTAACTACAGAGACTCGGAGAAAGACGAGAGTACCACTAGACACTAGTAAGTGTGCTAAATTTGCTTAGACAGACGAACGGTTTATTACGGTACTATGCCTGACCCTGACTTCGGACACCCCGACTTCGGACACTCAAAAATTCTTACTCATTTCGTCCCCAATCCCATCCAATTTATATATATACTGTCCAGTACTATTCATGAACAATCTCCAACCGTTTTTTAGATAAAAATCTTGTTGTGTCGCAAAAACGAGAAATGGGTGGTTTGTCACGCTTGTCTCTGGTCGGGGTTTTATTGAGTAAGCTGAGTGCCTTCCAAAAGCGGCCCAGAAAGTGGCGGCCAATTCGGCACTCAATCTGAATGCCCAATAAGGGGCATGACAAAGCGTGACTAACGTGACCGACCGAAGTCGGGGGGGGTGTCCGAAGTCAGGGGTCAGGCATAGTACTGTAGACTGACCAGTCTGAGCAGGAACGCGGATCCGAATACGCGCTGACCACCGGCTTCCTAGTATTCTCAGAAAAAATTGCAGTTCGGGATGACGGTTGCTGCGATGATCGGGAAGCTCTACCGTGACGTTCTTTCGCTGTTTTACATGGTGTACGTCGCTTTGATCTCGCTTGCATCGTGATCTTCGTGGGTTCACACCGTTTCGGGCATCGTCTCTAGCAACGCCAAGCAACCTCTGCAACCGGACGAGCGACCTACAACGTTCATGTCGACGCTCACGGTGCCAGCAGAGGGCATGTACACGGTCACGCGATCCGCCCGAGGTGGAGACGTTGCGTTCAGCGAAAATCCCGCAGAGTGTGAGCAGGCAAGGACCGTAGATTCTGCCGTGTAGCCATTTTCGACCCTTTCAGACCCTTCATCCTGTTTTTTTTTTGTTGCTGTGCAGCTGTATAGCAGGCCCTACTCAAGGACACTTAACCAAATAACACGTCGCACTCATTCCTTTCTTCACACACTCCCTTCGCGTCGTTC
The DNA here is from genome assembly GCA_021525015.1 of Lactarius pseudohatsudake. Taxonomy (NCBI): domain Eukaryota; kingdom Fungi; phylum Basidiomycota; class Agaricomycetes; order Russulales; family Russulaceae; genus Lactarius; species Lactarius pseudohatsudake. The sequence continues at coordinate 8,629 of JAKELH010000953.1, forward strand.
TGTCGCTGTAGTAGTTAGTACTATTTAGTACTCAAAGATAAGCGTGTGTCACCTCACCCTAGGTTCAAGAGTCAAGAGTCTCCCGCTCCATCGGTGCCCGCGATTGATATTGAGTGCGTGTCCTCCTGCACATATCCTCCCTCTGAGAGCCTCCTGCTCTCAGGCTAAAGACAGGCCACTCGGCGTGCTACACACGCGCAGCATACATCTCGCACACCTTGATTCGTCCGACCACGAGGAGCTCAGCGACGACTTCCCGAAGAACAAGATCGTACCGCGCTCGGCCTCCCTTTCCAGGCTATGGACGAGGGCGTTGGTGTTTTCTTTCAAGCGCGGATGCCTGCGGCGATCACCACGCCGAGCATTGCCGATGTCGGCGCTAGTAGCACGCTGCCCATTCTCCGTCCCACCACCACCACCACCACTCGAAGTTGAACACCAATGTCACACCATGCATATGGTATCTCATATATTTGAGTGTTATTTGTTTTTGGAAAACCAAACATATGTAGGAGAAACATACGATAATAGGAAGGGGAGTTTCCCCAAGCTGAAACCAAGGCTGAAACCCAGGTAATTAATTTACATCTCTGTTACAGTGCGTCGTCCGACGATTATCCGAGTCGGTGCCTTGTTTGTCGTCGTCGTGAAAACTTGAAAACGCCAAGACGGAAGAATATATTTACTCAGGCTGGAGGCGCTTGCTTGGTCCTTCTCGGCAACTTGGTCTTCGATCTCTTCCGAGGTTTCTACTGTTATGTTCAAGTTGACCTGCACTCCGTTGCTTTGCTAGTGAATTTTCTTGATTTCCAGCGACTTTATCTTTTGGGACCACTGGCAGGACTGGCATTCAAGGCTTCGGTATGACGTCGGCAAGAGGTATGACTCAGCCATTGCCGAAATTGCACCAGGCCAAATCTTCCAGGCGACACCTTGCAGATCGACGCGAATGGCTGAGTCCGCGAGTCTGCGTCTAAAACCGCTTAAATAGTTGGTCGCATATTCTCGCATCACAGTATTTAAACCTTTAGTACTCCAACCCAGCATCTTTATTCCCTCCCTCTTACCGTCTCTCAGTCAAATCCGCCAGTTCGCAGGGACAGCATCATGTCCAGTTCGGTTCCATCAACGCAGCTCCTACAGTATCAAACCTCGGTGCTCGGTTCAGGCATAGCAAACCTATTCATCCAAGGGATAGGAGCTGGTCTAGTCTTTGCCCAGTTCTCTCAGTGGTTCTATGGGTCTGGCCGCCGAGACAGTTTACTCTTATCCGCCGTTATCGTGTTTGTGACCGTGGTTGGACTGTACGCTTCTTCCAGACTTTTTACTATGTCACCTCATTATCTATTCCCGTTTATGAAGTGCGCAGTCCGGACTATGCTTTGCATCTGTTTGGTCTAAGTATGTACAACAGTTTGGGGTGTTCGTAGGTGTCGCTTTCTGCGTCGGTGACACACTTTAATGCTTGAGCTGCACCTCAGCCGCTCCCGGATTGGGAAGATATCGTCCAGCCAATACCGGTGCGTGGAAAATCCCATTTGTTTCACAGCTCCTAATCGTTTGCAGACCCTGGTCATATCGGTTCCCGTCCAAGCTTTGATGATTCGACGCTGCTATTACGTTCGTCATCAATCACAGCGCATAGTCCATCCCATTTGACTAGAACAACTAGCTTGTGGGAAAGAACATGTTCATCATCGTCAGTAGCTCCCCCCGCGATAGGGAGTGCGCTGAACCCGTCCATTACCCAGACTCCGCTCATGTTACTTCTAGTGACCTCGACGGTCATGTCACTATGGACAACAGTTTCAATCATTGAATTTGTGAACACCATGAAAACGACGGGCCTCCTCCCTACGCTCACGGTCCAAAGATCTTGGCCTTGTAAGCCCTCAATTCGTTCCTAGAGAACCTTTTTTTGGAAACATTTACAGTCTTGATGTCTGTCCTTCTCCCATCTGGTAAGTCTACCGTCGTTCATAACATACTACAAGCATCCGACCTTTCTCAGTCCTCGACGTCGCTCTTACTATCATCTGTATGTCGTCCACGCCTCCTGTGGCATTGGCTTCGCGTGTTTATCTATCACGCCAAGTGCTTCACTATCTCACCCGATCGATGAAGCAGGTTTATGCTGCCCAGACACGTAAGGTGTGTCTCGCGCGCTTATGGAATGCCTGATGTGTATACTCAGCTCCCGTCGGGAACCGTAGAGAATCTCTCGTCTGGTGAACATCATATGGCGATCTGCACTGCCACCGACTCTCTGCGCCATCTGCATAGCCGTACTATTTATCCAATACACGACCGCACCTCAGGTGAGTGTCCCCATGTCTGCCCCCTCTCAGGGCCCTTTGGGCGTCTTTTTCGGGGCGACGAGCGCTGAAACCGACTTCTCGTCTTCAGAGTGTGTCATCGTCCTGGCTTCCGGTTATTCAGGCGATGATCGGGAAGCTCTACATTCTTTCGCTCCTTTACATGGTGTGCGTTGCTTCAATCTCTCCTGCATATCGGTGGTTTACCCCCATTTCTGGCGTGGTGTCCAGCAACGCTCAACCGCTACAACTAAGCGAGCAACCCACAACGTTCATATCGACATTCACAGTTCCTGCGGAAGTTATGTACTCACGTACACGGGATGCCCGAGGAGGAGACATTGGGTACAGTGAAAGTATTGAGGAGCATGGGCAAGCAAGGACCGTAAACTTTGCCGCGTAGTAAAAAGTCACTGTTTTTTCTTTCTATTACTATAGAAGACTCAAGAGGAAACCCGAGACGCTTGGGAGTATCCATAATAAGTACGCCTCCCCTCCAGACTCGAGCATACTGTACTATGGCCACCTTAACCTTGACCTCGATAACGCCGTTCTCAACGCTTGGCCCATATCAAGTCTACATGACTTCCTCTCGCTCACGCATCTCGAACTTCTCGGACCTTCCTAGTTCATGTGCCCCGGGCAGCGGCCGCTCCAGAACAACATCAGAGCTCGTGATTCTGCATATCCGCGTCGGCCAGGACTGTCCTGACATCACGCAGAGCTCCACCTGAACTTTAAGGAGGCTCAAGAGGAGATGAATATCTCGGTCTAGCCTCGGTTTGGACTTGTCCATTCCGGGGCTGTATCCCAACATTGACTACCAGCTTCCCATTCTTCAGAAAAATAAAATAACTGCAGTACTACTACGTAGCCGACAGTTATCCAGGCGATGACCGGGATGCTCTATGTTCAAATTCTTCGTTATTTTACGCGATCTCGACCTCGGGCTTGATGGTTCACACTAGCACCATTTCTGATCTCATGCCTCAACCACTTCACTCGGACGAGCGACCTACAACGTTCATATCAACACTCACTGATCCAGCGAAGGTTATCATGTACACACGTACGCGGGATGCGCGAGGAGGGCAGTGAATTCTCAAGGACGTAGTCTTTGTTTGTCATGTAGTCAACGTGGTCAACAATCACCGACAGCAGCTCTGCTTGCGTCGCAACTTTGGACTGGTTGGCGAGCAAATATGGCATCCAGCATATCCTTTTCGCATTTTGGCATACTGTGGACAACATCGGACTATTCGAGGGTCTGTGATCAACACTTTAATTTGGAACTTGCGAAGACGTCGATTCGAAATGCCAACAGCAGCGCCCTACGTCGGATGGCGCGACTCTTGGCGCGACTATCCACAAGCCGATTTGCCATTCTCCGTTTTACATGGACCGTGGTCTTGGGCGCTTACATCCCTTCGACACTATTCTTACGTTCCTCTCTTCAGTCACTACGAAGCTCATGTCTATTGCCGACCTTATTGCCACTCGCACGCAGCCCCATACCTGTGACGAAGACCTGCCAAAATGCGCGACCTAGTCACAGAAGTTGACTGGGTGACTCGCTGCCGTTCGCCAATACGGGAAGACGCACGTCGACACAACTCATTTCCTTTCCCTCATTTTAGACCGCAACTCTGCGTCCGAGACCGACCAAGTCACAAAACGAGTCCAGTTATTTGGGCTCTCTCGTCGTTATCAGCCCCAGTCAAGGAGACCCGCAAATTCCGCAATGGATCCTATCGGCTTGCTCAACTCGACGGCGTGCCCTCTTGACTTCGTTACGCTGCGCGTTCAGACTAGTTCCTCATCACAAATGCACGACCACCACTGTCGCTCATCTCCTTGATTCCGACCTTGCTTTCATTTCGTCGCTTGTACTTATCTTCACTCAACAGATTCCCTTATTTCTCTGCGTTTTTTTCTACTTTGATCTCCATTCGGATATGATTTGACTCGTTGTCTGACCTCTCATACTCTTACCGAGTGTGTAGATGGGGTCGCTAATTTTGGCCTTTCGAATAACAGTACTGTTTCTCAGTCTCCGGCCTTTCCTTTGTGTGCCTTCTACGCCCTCCAGTGAGACAAACGATAGCTTGTCCCTTCCGAAATCGTCTTCTACGCCTTCCCAACATCCTCTCAACGACACCTATCGTTAACTAACAAGCTCATTTAAGATCATCACACCCAACCTGTAATGGTTTCCTTCTCGTGCCTTTTTTGCTTCAATCTTCCCTTGTCTTTCTCGAACTATTTCAAGTTGTCGTTCGCAGAAAACTTGGCAGGAAACGTAGACAGAAGAAGCTCAAGTCACTAACGGTCATTTTACACGTACTGTTGGCGACTGCGGACGCATATCGTCGCCTTTTCGGGTTGGCTATCCACCCACCATCTTTCACTTGCCCTGGGCCTGCAATGTCACCAGTTCCGATCGCAATCGGTACACTGCCTTCCACAAGCTTCCCAATCATTTGTATTTAGCTTTAACTATCAACCAAGGACAATCTGGAATTTCAGTACGAACGACGTCGCATTACTTGGCACCACCGTGGACCGCTTCGTGACATCTACGAGGAGAATATTACTGGTATGTGGGGGAGGATGTGAAGATATATACTCGGCTTGGCGTCTGGTGAAGTGCACTGATCGTATAATAGCTCTGGTCACGCATGAGGGGAGTGTGTGCGAAGGAGCGAAGGAAGCAATGCATGTTGCAGGGTATGACAAAGCGTCCTGGGTTCGGATCTTCTGTACAGTCATGCAAGACGAAAAAAAAAAGGTGTGGGAGGTTGAGAAACGGAACCCGTAGACAGCGTTGACTACACAGCAAATCCTATTGTCCTTACCGGCCCACACGCTCCACGACAATTTCACTGAGCGCAATATCTCCCCCTCGCGCATCCAGCGTACGAGCATACATAACCTCCATTGGTACACTGACCGTCGATATGACCGTCGTAAGTTGCCCATTTGGCTTTAAGGGTTGAGCATTGCTAGGCACGACGTCGGAAAAAGTGGTGAACCACCGAGATGCAGATGAGATTGAAGCGACGCACATCATATAGAACAGTGATATAACGTAGAGCTTCCCGATCGTCGCCTGAATAACCGGCACCCAGAACGCCAAGACTCTCTGAAAACAGAAAACAAGTAGTCAGCGTCGGTCGCCAGTGAACTCCCACGACCGAATAGGGGCAGAAATGAGGGGCGCTCACCTCAGGTGCAACCGTGAAACGGAAATAGAGTGCGGAGACGCAGATGGCGCAGAGAGTCGGTGGCAGCGCAGATTGCCACACGATGTTCGCGAGACGAAAGATTCGCTATGGTCCAACAGAAGCTGAGCACACACAACAGGCATCTCACATAAGCACATGAGACGCACCCTGCGTTTGTGGACGGCATACACTCGCTTCGCCGTTCGGGTGAGGTAGTAAAGCACTTCGAGTGGTAAATTTAAGTACCGGACGACAATGTCACAGGAAGCACGAAAGACGCACAGATGCCGGTTAGACTGAGATCAAGGACTGAGAGAGGTCAGATGTTTGCGATATGTTATGAAGGACAGCAGACTTACCCAAGGGGAGAAGGATAGACATCAGATCTAAAAATGTTTCAGAGAGAGGTGCCTTTAGGAATGGATTGAGAGCTCACAAGGCCAAGATACTCTGGCCAGTTCCCGCAAGCGAACAGGGTCACTCGATGTGAGAAGGAAGAGCCGCATAGCGAAAGACTAAAACTGTTGACCACAGTGACACGACCACCAAGGCCACTAGAAGTAACACGAGCGGCGTCTAAGAAAAGTTCAGCATACACTCGGTGATGGGCAGAATCACCACTGACGACGATGAACATGTTCTTGTTCACGAGCTAGCAGTTCTAGTCAGATAGGAGGGGCCATGTGATGTGGTTGAGAACGGACGTAATAACAGCGTCGAATCATCAAAGCTTGAACGGGACCCGATATAGCCATGGTCTACAAACCGGATGAGGAGCTATGGGACGAGAGGGGATTAACTGGACGTAATCGCCCCAGTCCTGGTGCGGCTGAGTTGCAACTTAAGTATTAGAGGTGTAACACTGATGGAGCAAACGAGATAGAGGCGACACGTACGAACATCCCAAACCGCTGGACGTACTTAGACCAAGCAGATGCGAAGACAATCCCGGACTGCGCACTTCATAAATGGCATAGACAATCAGTTCACGCAATTCAAAATCTGGAGGACACGTACAGTCCAACTACGGTCACAAATATGATGACGGTGGATAAGACGGAGCTCTCACTACGGTCAAGCGCGGCGAACCATTGAGAGAACTGGGCGATGACAAGACCGGATTCTATCCCTTGAATGAATAAGCCTGCAATGCCTGGACCGAGCACCGAGGCTTGACTCTGCACAAAACCCGGGGGTGGCGGTGGCGGTGGTAGCTGCGTTGGTGGAGCCAAACCGGACATGATGGTGTCCCCGCAAACTGGCAGGTCCGGCGCAAAGATAGGAAGGGAGACGGAAGACGCAGGTTTGGGCTGCGATGCGATCCTCTGACATTACATGCACCAACTATTTAGGGTCGGCTGTTAGACGCGCTATTGCGGACTCAGCTTTTCGCGTCGATCCAAAGTTGAAAACGGCTAACCTGAATCTACACGTACCGCATACCGGGTGGTGCCTGGAGGATCTGGTGCGTTTTATGTATTTTGGACAATCGTCGACGCACAAACAATTTTTTTTCTTTTCTTCCAGTATAGTTGTCTCCGCTTACTGATGTCACGAATGGTGAGGCTTGAGCCCGAGTCCTGAGTCAGTCTCGGCCCCAACGTGATAAGAGTCGCTTGGAAACCCGACAATCCAGTACTATGTAGCTTCAAGTTTGCAGTATTTGCATCGTGAGGGGCTAAACAAGGTGAACATGAGCCCGTGCAAAGGCCCGTGCCAGACTTGGCCCGGCAGAGTACGTATACAGTACCTTGGAGAATAAGTTACTTACAGTAAGTGCCAGTGATAACATGTATGACACCTTCCCGGAGACCAATGATTATTCCCACTGTCACTGGCAGGTACTTGGGCCATGCGCTTGGAGGAAATCTTGAGGCCCATTCTAGCTGCAGATCCAATAATTTTATCGAGATGACCAATCAATCGTTCTGAGTAAAAAGGTTACCAAATATTACCGCTCAACAATGATCAAAGGAGTAAATTGAATTGAAATACGCTGTACCCAAAATGCAATTCTCACGTCACGAGTACCCTACTACAGTACCGCAACCTCAGGCTCGGGCTATTGTTTTGAAGGGTTCCACACTTGAATGAGATACACAAATATTGAAGGCCCAGGTGTCCTGATTGGACCTGATTTGTAGTGTTTGACGTCAGTCCCACTCAAGCTGCCAGCCAATCAGCGCCTGTCGGCTAAGTCGTATTCGTCGTCGTCTCGGAACCACCCTAATCTTGTCTGTCCATTTCAAAGACTTCAAAGCGGACGAGTCACGCGTCACGATTGTACAGATCTCGATCCTTCACGGCGACTTGGTCTTCGGAACCTTTTTACTACCTGTCTCAGTTGCAAAAAGGAGCTTCTCCACTTGCTTCTCCAGTGAATTCTTTGGTTTACCAAGCGACTTTATCATGCTAGGACCAAGACTGGAACTTGAGAAAGTTACTCTCAGGGCTCCGGTCGTGAGTTTCGTGACATCCTGAAGCGGGGTGAGAAAAGGAAGTTTATGAGTTGGCCGTTGACACGTTGACAGCCAAAATTGCACCAGGCCCAAATGCCTCCGCCCCCAGGTACTACCTGGCATCCACTGGTACATCTAGCCATTCTGACAATTACGAATGGCTGAGTTGGCATGACTGACGGTATTAATAAATAATTGGCCGTGGCATTTGAACCCTCTACCTCAAACCCACATCTTCGTTCGTTTCTTCTATCTCTGCGTTGGACCAGCCAGTTTTCAGTTTTCGGGGACAGCATTATGTCCACTTCGGTTCCGCCAACGCAGCTCCCACCGCAACCATCACCACCACCCCCGGGTTTTACGCAGAGTCAAGCCTCGGTACTTGGTCCTGGCGTCGCGGGCTTATTCATTCAGGGGATAGAGTCCGGTCTCGTCATTGCCCAGTTCTCTCAGTGGTTCGCCGCACTTGACCGTAGCGAGAGCTCTGTTATAACTACCATCGTCATATTTGTGACCGTAGTTGGACTGTACGTGCTTCCAGACTTTGAACTGCATGACTTGATTGTCTATGAGTGTTTACGAAGTGCCCAATCCGGGATATCCTTTGCATCTGCTTGGTCCAAGTATGTGCAGCACTTCGGGATGTTTGTACGTGTAGCTTTTCTGCCGTTTCCTGCATCAGTGATACACCTCTAATGCTTGAATGGCGTCTCAGCTGCTTCCGGCCTGGGAGGATAACGTTCACTCAATCCCAGTGCGTCGGGGATCGCTCTTGTTTTATGTCTCCTAATCCTGTCGCAGACCCTGGTCATAGCGGTTCCTGTTCAAGCTTTGATGATTCAACGCTGCTATCACGTTCGTTCTCAACTACATCTCATAGCCCCTACTACTTGACTAAATTGACTAGCTTGTAGACAAGAACATGTTCATCATTGCAAGTGGCTCTGCCCGCCACCGAGAGTACGCTGAACTGTTTCTTACTCAGACCCCGCTCGTGTTACTTCTAGTGAGCTCAATAGCCGTGACACTATGGTCAATAGTTTCGATCCTTCGTCTTTACACTATCATCGTTGCGAAGAACCCCCTTATCTTACTCCATGTAGTCGGCATATCTTGGCCTTGTAAGCACTCAATGCATTCCCAGAGAAAGCCCTTTTGGAAACATTTACAGTCTTGATGTCTGTCCTGCTCCCTTCGGGTAAGTCTGCCGTCACTCATAATATACAAACATCTAACCTTTCTCAGTCCTCGACCTCATTCTTTCTGGCATATGTGCGTCGTCCGCGTCTCCCGTGACATTGGCTTCCAGTTGAATTTATCTCCCCAAGTGCTTCATTATCTCACCCAAACGATGAAGCAGGTTTATGCTCCCCGCGGACGTAGGGTGTGTCTCGTGTGTTTATGGAGAACGGCTGTGGTGTGTACTCAGCCTGCTTCTGTCGGGATCTACAGCGGATCTCTCGTCTCGTGAACATCGTTTGGCAATCTGCACTGCCACCGACTCTCTGCGCCGTCTGCTTGTCCGCACTCTATATCCAATACGCGACCTCACGTCAAGTAAGTGCCCATTTCTGCCCCTCTTCAGGATTTTTTGGTGTCTTGTTCGTGGGAGCTCACCGGAGCGACGGACGCTGACAACCCTCTTCCTTGTTCTCAGAAACAATTGCAGCTCTGGATGCCGGTTATCCAGCAAATGATCGGAAAGCTCTACGTACTTTCGTTGTTTCACATGACGTGCGTCACCTTGGTATCGCCTGATTCACACACTATTTTGATGTCGCAACTAGCAACGTTCGCCCCCTAGGACCGGACGAGCGACTTACAACTATCATATCGACGCTCACTGTGCCAGCGGACATCGTTTCTACATTCACGCGGGAAGCCCGAGGGAGAGACGCTGACGTTCCGTGTAGTGATATCGCGGCGGAGCGTGGAATGGGAAGGACCGTCGACCTTGGTATATAGTCAACAGGTCCGTCTTTCAACCCTTCACAATTCCTTTGCATTGTTTTTTCTTCCCCTTTCATCTTTCCATTTCTGTACAGAAGGCCCGAACCAAGGACACTCAGTCATATTCCTAATAACTATAACCTGTTGCATTCATTCCCTGCTTCCATACCGTGACACACTCCTTAGCGTCGCTCTGTTGTTGTATTTAGTTTATGAAAAGCATAGTTACTAACTTACACGCCAAGTCGCGTAGTATGAAGTACATCACGTCTGCCCAACCATTTTACCACAGCAGTAGCGCTCTCGTCGCGTCATTCACGAAGCGGTCGATGGTACTACGCTTTTAGTTGTGAAATGCAAGTGTTTTATGACTAGAAAAAGAATTGGGAAATTTGAACAGTTCATATCGGGCAGAATCTGGGACGTACCAATACAGTATGGCTCAGACTCAACGGGTATCTAACAGGCGAGCCGTAGAGCAGTAGGCTCCCGAGGGGTTTTCGGGCTCCATCTTCAACACGTCATTTCTGTGCGCCCGACGACTCGGATGGCGACAACGAACACCAAAACTATACGCTCTCACAGTCCGAAACTGCGAAACAACAAATGGATGCATCTGTCGTGCGGCTTCAGAGGCATTGAGTCACAAATCGACAAACAAACTCAAGCTCAAGACCGCCAGTGATGGCGCACACCGCGGCGCCGCAAGGTGTCGGATAGTTGTCGGACCAGAATCCCAAACTGGGCGAAGAGGGCAGGAGCCGAGTGAGAATTTCTGGCCTTCTGATTTGTAATTTGGAACTAATGAACCGACAGGTATTAGAAATTT
>JAKELH010000954.1:0-19376 GCA_021525015.1 Lactarius pseudohatsudake
TATTCTCATAGGTGTCACAGCTACCCGCCTGTTCCTGGAGTAATGCGAACGTACGCGACGCAGAATTCTCGTCTTATGGTCCTTCAAGTTCATACTCACTAGTAGTTGGCAGTACTCGAAGCGATGTTGTTCTCCACTTTCTGCCCCCATTCGGGATGTCACGGACGTGAGGTTCATGAAATCTTCGTACCGAAAAACGAACGTATTCGTTCAAATCTATAATTTGAACCGCGACTCATCGATTTGGGGGGCCGATGCGGCTGAATGGAAACCGGAACGTTGGTTGGCACCACTTCCCCAGAGCGTTGCAGATGCAAATATCCAAGGAGTATATGCAAATACGTGCGAAATACTTCCTTCTCGGTGCACCGTTTCTGACAGCTCTTCTAGTATGTCGTTTATTGGTGGCGCACGGTCCTGCATGTGCGTATAACAAGACCTTCTTCAGACGAGCTGGGCTGATTCTGCTACATCTAGCGGATTAAAATTTTCACAGGTCGAAATGAGTAAGAGGATTCGAAGCCGCGTAGACGCGTATCGTATCTTGCTGACCTGACTACACCTTTGTATCTAGAGGTCGTGTTATCGCAGGTCATTCCTGCTTTCCGATTTGCGCCAACTGGAGCCGAAATAGTTTGGAGATATGGCTTCATTTCTTCTCCGTCGGTGAAGGGATCAGTTGGGATGTTCCATCCTAAGCTCCCGATGATAGTATCTCGGGTATAGGGGTTGTGCGCGTTGCACCTCCATTTGTCTTGGTATTCGCCTCACAAGCAGTTTCCCATATGTTTGTTTTATGTTTTTGATTCAGAAATTATGTTCCGCGACGAGCTCTACAGTAGAAAGCTCGCATTATCATGGTCACGCTGACTGGAAATTTTTAAAGAGTACTTGTTGCTCCGGTAGTATATCACAAACCGCGTCTCGCACTGGCATGCATTACCGATGTGTATCGAAAGTCGTCGAAAATAGCCAAGGTGAATTCAGATAATTGTTGATGAAAAGAACTCCCAGTGGGACAGGCAAGCTTGGAAACGCGGGGTAAATTGCACCAATGGAATTGAATGAATTGTGATATTTCTAGTGACCGTAGAATGCATTTCGCTGGCCATTGCCTTGCTTCGCAATCCAAGTCGCAATCACAATAGTATTTTCTTGCTGGAAGCTTGCTGGACTGGAACGGCGTCGCACATGTTTACGAGTAATGGGTTGGCTTTGCACATGTGGACGTTTCGGATTCTTATGTAATTCCCACTTTGTACGTACAAGACAAGACAAGACTGACAAGCAAGCAAGGTGATTTCTGAGAAATTGACAGTGCTCCTGAGAGCCCCGCACGCATACGCACCCTTAGAGCCTGTCCGGCGGCGAAATAGTCGCTCGCGGCACCAGCCAAATGTGAGAATGCATTCTCACTGGTGCCGGTTCCGGCAATGGGGGTGTCCGGCGTGACTATCTCAACCGGAGGCAACCACGGTCGTAAGCGACCGCCCTGCCAAAAGTGAGAAACGACTCTAGAGTCGTTTCTCACCTCTTTCTCTGTCTCAGTCGCAGCGACGTGACACAAACCATGTATTATATAATATCGGTAACATCATGCACGCGTTTGTGAACTCGGAGTCATTCATTTCGTTGTACGGCTTTATCCAAGGCTTTATCCATGAGACTTGCCTGAGAATTGCGCACATTCAGACCTTAGCTGTGGATTCACGATCCTGATAACTACTGTAAATCTCCATGTTGTTGAGACTGAGAGTCACAACGCGCGACATTGATTGCTCAAATGACCTGGGTCAGTGTCAAGTTGAGGGAGGTGCAAGTGTCGCAACTGGTCGTGCAGGCCTCCGCGCCGCGCGGAACTTTGTACAACTGTCAGCCATGTTAGGAGACGCGCCATTCTCAAGTAACTAGGGCCGCGCACGGGTGCAGCACGCTCAGGAGTGCGAAAGGTGAGCCCGCTTTGGCTCCATAGTGACCGGCGATGCAATGTATCGTGCACGCCTCTGCGCTTCACGAAACATCGCGGAATTTATTTCCTCAGTGGGACCTGCATTTTTCTTGAGTCGCTAAGGGTGCGCGCGAGTGCGGCGCGCTCGGGAATGCAGACAATGCGCTATATGAGCCTTCTGAGATCTGAGGTCCTGGGGAGTGTCTCTCTTTATTCTGAGAGTTGCAAATACAGGGAATATATACTCGGTAGAGAGGGATATGGGGTACGCTAGGGTGGAGATAAGGGGCAACTGAGCGACGTCGCAAAACGGCATCGGAAAGTGTAGTGCGGGAGTGCGGGAGAGCTTGCGGGAGAGTGTCTTGGACGCTGAGAAATGTCACGCTTAGTCATAGCGTGACAAATATGTATTTCTCTCGCGACCACTTTCGCGACCAAACCAGCGTTCGGGAACACGACTGAGTTCTTTTGTAGTCGCACGCCACCTCTTTCTCCCACCATGACGAAAGAGGTTGCATGCGACCACGGCCGCTACCTCTTTCGCCGCCGGACAGGCTCTAAGTAACTTAATATACATACACTCCAGTTCAAGGGAATTCATAGTGAAAAGTATCGCGACGTGCAGAGGCGTACGCAACCACTTTTGTTGCCGGTCCCGGTTCTTGTTATCGTGACCCTGAATGCGCTGCACTCGCTCCCCGTGAGTATTACATCGTTCACAATGACTGCCATTGCTCCTGATTGTTGCTCATATTGCTCCATTGACATAAACACGGAGGCTCTTGATTAGTGCCAGACTCAGTGGCGAGTCGCGCGGCCTCTGCCTGGTAGGGCAAAGGGCTACCGCCACCCCGACCGCTGCGCCTTCCGAGACCATTTAGGGAGCCTACCAGTCTTACGACCTACCAGGGGAGTTTGCCAGCATGGCGCGGCGCGGCGCGACCCCCGGTGGACTGGTTGCAATTGAGGTGAGCATGAGTGGGGAGGAGGGAGGCTTCCTGCTCGGCTTATATAGACAGCCAGCCAGCACGGCATTGGCACTGCGCTCCCACACGTACTCCGGGCAGCCAAAACAGGCAACCCCCTTCGAGGCCCCGGCTGCTCTTTTTTGACCCCATATGGACCCCATCAGCGAGGTCACATCGTTGTGGGACCCCTCTGCTATCCGAAGATCCGATAGCTGCAAAGTCCTCGCCACGGGCCCTCTTCCGAAGAGTAAAACCACGACGCTCAGCGCCACAGCACCCAATATGTTACAACACCAGGAGACCCCTTCATTCGTACATACTCAGTCCTTCGTTCAGCAAATCCTCAGCCTCCGTGAACCGAGGTACCATTTGGCATTCGAACGGAACAGGGCGACTGTGCTGTCAAATTAGCACGAAGTCATTGGCGAAGCACGCAAAAACACGTACGCCCCCGGGCCAGACTGAACAAGAGTACGCACATCCAACTCACCCTGCGATCCTTCAGGCCGCTCGAATCGCATCCCCCAAAGCAGTGTCGCAAAGTCGATCCCGAGCGTCCCTTCCGCGACGTGCCTCCCAGGACACATACGCCGACCAAACCCAAATGACACGTGTCCCTCCTCTCGGCCCCCCATCAGCGTCTTGACCTTGCCCTCCTCATCCAGGTACCTAGTCGGGTCGAACTCCGCCACGTTGCTGCCAAATACCTCCGGGTCGAAGTTCAGCACGCGCACGTTCTGCAGGGTGATCGTGCCCTTGGGGATGAACGTGCCCTCATACCAGTCATCCACGGTCGAAGCGTGTGGCACGCCAAAGGGAACTGTTGGTGACCAGCGCAGTGTCTCTTTGACCATCGCGCGGATATAGGGGAGAAATGGGATGTCTGCAAAGGTTGGTGGACGACCGCGGCCGACGACTTCGTCAAGCTCGGCATGGGCGCGGGCTTGGACATTAGGAAAGGCGAGCATGGCGAGAATCCACCACTGCAGTGAAGTAGACGTTGTTTCCCCACCCGCGGCGCTACAATTAGATGATGCCTTCAGACTCTCGGCGCCCGTCTCGGAGATATTTTATAGGACGTACAGCATATCGCCGACGAGCCAGGCTTGCTCGAGTTCTGATAGGCCGTGTTTGCTCTGAGTTTTGATTATCGTCGCACCGAAACTCGGTCGATCAATTCCGTTCGCCTGCAGTTGGAAGAGTGTTGGAATAGTACATGATCTATTTCATCTTCGTCTGTGGATCAATATAGCTAGGGCGCACCAGGTCATCAACAACTGTTCCGAGGAGACGCTGAAACATGAGTGAATCCTGGATGAACCAGTACTGTGCATCGCGTTTCCACTTGGCAAACCTGTATGGTATGAGAGGAAATCGACGACCAATGCGATAATGTACCCACCTGCTTGGGATATATCTCAACCAAGGGACCATCTCAACAAGACGTGTCCCGGGGTTCATCTCGTGTAACAAGCGCTGCACATGGGTTTCAACTCCAACGACATGTGGGTCATCCTCTGATTCAACTGGCGGAAGGTGGTAATTGACGGACAACATGATAGACGATGCGTGGCGGTGAAGCTGTTTCTCCAGATTGGGAGGACTCTTCATCAGTGCAAGCGCCAACATGATCGCTTCGCGATTCTGGATGGGGTGGAAGTGCTGTGCGGCTGGCTTAGAGAAGCCTTCTACGGCGACACGGCGAAAACGACGCAATCTATATAGGGTCAGCGTGGATATATACGATAAATTATAGATTGCATACAGGTCGCCATATGGAGTGAGGGTAAACGTGAGGTTCTTTGTGAGATAATCGCCCATAGTGATGTAGTGGGGCCGATCGGAATATATGATAGATCGCTTCTCAAGCAAATCGACGGCGACGCGTTGGCTGTTGATGATTAGCATGCCTTTCCCAAGCGCGCTTATATACATCATTTCACCTGAACAGTACATGAGCGGGTTATATGAGGCACTGAAAGTACTACGGAGCGTCACCATAGTCATCCCGGCGTTTTGGGGAAGCTAGCCATTCCTGGTCTGCGATATGCAGAATGTCACCAATGAGGGGCAGCCCTCTCGGACCCGGTGGAAGGTTACGGATGTAACTCTGAGCGAGTCTTGCGATGAGCCAAATACCGGCAAGGAGGAGAAATGCAGCTAGGAGGCGGGTTGTTCGGTCGCTGCTATTGCCAAGTATCCAAGTAAAGTCAGTGATTTCAAGAATCTGAGTAACCATGGTGGCGAAAGTAAAGTAGGACGGGGAGACTGTTGGAATATACCCAGTCCGTTCTTATAAGTTCGTTCCATGCGGGCGTTGTGCGGACCCATTCCTTCGCATTATGTCTCAGTTTTCTATCGTTCGGATCCTTGGGCGAGTATCGCTCCCGAACTAGTAAAAATAAATGGTCATCAATGGATCCCGTGAACTTACAGCAAGTTTCATAACGATGGGCGGTTCGTCGCGCCGCTTGTTTATGCCCTTTGTTTGGTTGCGTCAACCCAAGCCGAACAGCCTGGCAGTGGGTACTATCATAGAAGTCGCACTCGCGTGGTATTACATCGTCCACAATGACTGCCATTGCTCCTGATCGCTGCTCATACTGCTCCACTGGCATAAACACGCAAGCTCTTGATTTGTGCCAGACTCGGTGGAACTTCAAGTGGCAAGTCCTCACCATGGATCCTCTTCCGAAGAATAAAACTACGATGCTCAGCACCGCGACCCAAGATGTTACAACGCCGCAGGAGGTCCCTTTATTCGTAAATACTCAGACCTTCGTTCAGCAAGGCCTCAGCCTCCGTAAACCGAGAGACCGCCCTGCATTCGAACGGCATAGGGCGACTGTGCTGTCCAATTAGTACGGAGTCCGAGTCATAAACAAAGCACGCGAAAACACGTACGCCGTAAGGCCAGATTGGACACGAGTACGCACATCCAACTCACCCTGCGATCCTTCAGGTCGCTCGAATCGCATCCCCCAAAGCAGTGTCGCAAAGTCGATCCCGAGCGTCCCTTCCGCGACGTGCCTCCCAGGACACACACGCCGTCCGAACCCAAATGACATGTGTCCCTCCTCTCGGCCCTCTATCAGCGTCTTAACCTGACCCTTCTCATCCAGGTACCTACTCGGGTCGAACTCTGCCGCGTTGCTGCCAAATACCTCCGGGTCGAAGTTGAGCACACGCACGTTCTGCAGGGTGATCGTGCCCTTGGGGATGAACATGCCCTCATACCAGTCGTCCACGGTCGATGCGTGTGGCACGCCGAAGGGGGCTATTGGTGACCAGCGCAGTGTCTCTTTGACCATCGCGCGGATATAGGGGAGAAATGGGATGTCTGCAAAGCGTGGTGGACGACCACGGCCGACGACTTCGTCAAGCTCAGCATGAGCGCGGGCTTGGACATTGGGATAGGCGAGCATGGCGAGAATCCACCACTGCAGTGAAGTAGACGTTGTTTCCCCACCCGCGGCGCTACAATTAGATGACGCCTTTAGACTCTCGGCGCCTGTCTCGGAGATATTTTATAGGACGTACAGCATATCGCCGACGAGCCAGGCTTGCTCGAGTTCTGATAGGCCGTGTTTGCTCTGAGTTTTGATTATCGTAGCACCGAAACTTGGTCGATCAATTCCGTTCGCCTGCAGTTAGAAGGGTGTTGGGATACGTGATCTATTTCATCTTCGTCTGTGGATCAATATAGCCAGGGCGTACCAGGTCATCAATAACCTTTCCGAGGAGACGCTGATACATGAGTGAATCCTGGATGAACCAGTACTGTGCATCGCGCTTCCACTTGGAAAACCTGCATGGCATGAGAGGATATCGACGACCAATACGATAATGTACCCACCTACTTGGGATATGTCTCAACCAAGGGACCATCTCAACTAGACGTGTCCCGGGGTTCATCTCGTGAAACAAGCGTCGTACATGGGTTTCAACTCCAACGACATGTGGGTCATCCTCTGATTCAACTGGCGGAAGGTGGTAATTGACGGACAACATGATAGACGATGCGTGGCGGTGGAAGTGTTTCTCTAAATTGCGAGGACTCTTCATCAGTGCAAGCGTCAGCATGATCGCTTCGCGATTCTGGATGGGGTGGAAGTGCTGTGCGGCTGGCTTAGAGAAACCTTCTACAGCGACACGACGAAAACGGCGAAATCTATGTAGGTCAGCGTGGATATATATGATAAATCATAGATTGCATACAGGTCGCCATATGGAGTGAGGGTAAACGTGAGGTTCTTTGTGAGATAATCGCCCATAGAGATGTAGTGGGGCCGATCGGAATATATGATAGATCGCTTCTCAAGCAAATCGACAGCGACGCGTTGGCTGTTGATGATTAACATGCCTTTCCCGAGCGCGCTTATATACATCATTTCACCTGAACAGTACATGAGCGGGTTTTATGAGGCATTGAAGGTAGTATGGAGTGTCACCATAGTCATCCCTGCGTTTTGGTGAAGCTAGCCATTCCTGGTCTGCGATATGCAGAATGTCACCAATGAGGGGCAGCCCTCTCGGACCCGGTGGCAGTTTACGGAAGGAACTCTGGGAGAGTCTTGCAATGAACCAAAGGGTACCCACAAGGAGGAGGAATGCAGCTAGGAGGGTCGTTGGATGGCTGCTACCTCCGAGTTATGGAAAGCAAGAGTGAGCAGGTCATTTTTTCAAATCGCGCTTCTCGGCTAAGCTAGCCGAGATCTCGGCTAAGCTAACCGAGATCCGGAGCCACATTTCCGGAATCCCAAAACCCCAAGTCATTTTCAAATTATGTAATTAGCAAACTGGGCCCTCGTCCCGGTACTTATACATTTCGTCGTGCGGTTTCTTGTCACGGTCACTGGCTACGTGCGAATTAATCGGGTCCGTGCGGCTCGGGGTCCATTGGCAGCGAGTTAGTTTGTTCCCCCGAGTTGCTCTCTTCTCTTCTCATCGGCATCGGGCAACGTGCGTAGTACATCTCACTTGCTGCCACCAACTCTGACTAATACATCTTGTGCCACCGCTTTTTCTTCTGCTGGTCCATGTCCATTCGTACTTCAATTCGTCTCCGTGGTGTATGGATCTTTGTCGAGGCCTTGACGGGAAAAGTTATCACCCCCGAGGTGGAATCTTCAGATATGAGGATCCAGGATGATCCCTCCTGACCAGCAACGTCTCATTTTCGCCGGCACAAACAGCTCGAGGGCGGACGCTCTCTGACTACGACATTCAGAAGAAGAGCACCCTTCACCTCGTTCTTCGTCTCTGGAGGTGAGCCATTCTTTCCTGACCAACGACGTCTCGTTTTCGCCGGCAACAGCTTGAGGACGGACGTACGCTCTCTGACTACAACATTCAGAAGGAGAGCACCCTTCACCTCGTTCTTCGTCTCTGGAGGTGAGCCATTCTTTCCTGACCAACGACGTCTCGTTTTCGCCGGCAACAGCTTAAGGACGGACGTACGCTCTCTGACTACAACATTCAGAAGGAGAGCACCCTTCACCTCGTTCTTCGTCTCTGGAGGTGAGCCATTCTTTCCTGACCAACGACGTCTCGTTTTCGCCGGCAACAGCTCGAGGACGGATGTACACTCTCTGACTACAACATTCAGAAGGAGAGCACCCTTCACCTCGTTCTTCGTCTCTGGAGGTGAGCCATTCTTTCCTGACCAACTTCTCATTTTCGCCGGCAACAGCTCGAGGACGGACGTACGCTCTCTGACTACAATATTCAGAAGGAGAGCACCCTTCACCTCGTTCTTCGTCTCTGGAGGTGAGCCATTCTTTCCTGACCAACGACGTCTCGTTTTCGCCGGCAACAGCTCGAGGACGGACGTACGCTCTCTGACTACAACATCCAGAAGGAGAGCACCCTTCACCTCGTTCTTCGTCTCCGTGAAGGTGAGCCATTCTCTCCTAATCAACAACGTCTCATTTTCGCTGGCAACAGCTCAAGGACGGACATACGCTCTCTGAATACAACATCCAGAAGGAGAGCACCCTTCACCTCATTCTTCGTCTCTGTGGAGGTGAGCCATTCTTTCCTGACCAACTTCTCATTTTCGCCGGCAACAGCTCGAGGACGGACGTACGCTCTCTGACTACAACATTCAGAAGGAGAGCACCCTTCACCTTGTTCTCCGTCCTTGTGGAGGTAAGTCACTCTTTCCTGACCAACAACGTCCCATTTTCACCGGCAAACAACTTGAGGACAGATGTACGCTCTCTGACTACAACATTCAGAAGGAGAGCATCCTTCATCTTGTTCTTCGTCTCCATTGTGGCCTCTTAGCTGTTAATAGTGTCGTGTCGTATCGTAGTCATTGTATCGGACTACAACATCCAGAAGGAGAGCACCCTTCACCTTGTTCTTTGTCTCCGTGGAAGCAAGGCAAGTCGCTCGAGGACGGACGTAGTACGCTCTCTGATTGCAACCTCCAGAAGGCCCTTCACCTTGTTCTTCGTCTCCGTGAAGTTACCATCCCCTGCCAACACCGTCTCATTTTCGCTGGCAAACAGCTCGAGGACAGACGTATGCTCAGACCACAGCAAGTTCGCGCCGAAAACAAGCAGAGAGGTGCATAAACTTCTATGTACATTTCAACGCAGACTGACCCCCTCCAGTTAAACCTGCTCAACTTCCCCACCTTGGACAGTGGCCGCACCGCGAGGGAGCGCGAGTCGCACCGGTTGCAACACCCGGTGAATGATTTCCTCCGTCCCCGAGACGATCTTGATCCGTGCAGAAATGAAGATTTCTGCGCGCACATTCCTGCGTCGCATCTGTTGGACAGTCAGCGCGGCTTTAAAACGGCGAACCGACGACGTACCCAACCCTCTACTGGCTCAATAACTACGCTGCGCATCCAGTCCCAAGCGAGTCGAGCGATCGAACGAAGATATTCAAAGAACATCTGAGACGGTGAGTCAACACTTCATAACGTGTATATTGATTGACTTACTGTGATAGTGGGTGCGTGTGCACGTGAAGAGACGAGTGAGGCGATGAAGACAATGAAGACGATGAGGAACGAGTGTGATGTTGGAAATGGTGTTGAGACGCGGCGCGGGAACAAGTGCCGGCGTCGCTTCACGTTCGCCGCAGCGTCGGGCCTATCTTCCCATACGAATACACGCCTTGGCCTCTTGTCAGCGCACGTCACTTGTTCTTCGTCTTCGCGGAGGTAAGCCACCCTCCAACATCGTCTCATTTTCGCTGGCAAACAGCTCAAGCTCGAGGATGGATGTACACTTTCTGATTACAACGTTCACCCAGATGTGTTGGCCGGCTACTGGCGCTTCACGAAGCCCCATGTCACTGTCTCACATCCCGTATGACAACAGGGCCAGCTCTTAATAGTGTTGTGTGTTCCGATAGCCCGAATGGTCTCGCGTTGCGGTTCCCAAGGTTCAGCAACATTCCACCCTCGTTCCCTTTCATTGGTGGCGCATTTGATGTCATGTCGTGTGGAGTTAGCCTAACTGTAGCGCGTGCTATTTTACTGTACATTCCATGTTTTATATAATACTGTTTTGGGACTACTGTATGTTCTGCGTGTGCCTTGTGTGCTTTTTTTACGTGTTTCCCTTAGGTTGTGGTTGGCGGTGTAGTGGTTCCGTTCTCACCTTCGAACAACTATCTTGTGTTTGTTCACACTCACGCCTTTTCACTCACTACAGTCCCACGGCCTTGTCTGCCGTGCTACGGTATCACCCATGCCACCTCTGAGGCATGAACAAGCAAGAACAGAAGTGCCACCAACAGGTTTACCGAGTCAGTCCCGGCAATATATTTTCTTCCCCACGTTTTTTTGGTAACCTTTTGCTGTCTCCAGCGTCGGTCAAACACACCATGGCAACCAGTACAGACAAAGTCACGGTTTGCTCTAAGATGCGTGCAAATCAATACCTTCCTTGTCGTACGCTCCCAGTCCCATTGCCTGCATCACCTGTCCATCTCAGCCTTGTCCTTGACAGCTCCAATCGACGAACTCCGACCAATTCTCGAACTGTACTTTTATCTTGGCATGAGCGACAAGGATATTGCCACCTCCATAATGGATCACTTTGACTCCGCGCGCTACGGTATAAGGTATGTCCCTCACCCTATTAATATGACCTGTCATAACCTGATTGCTTCGTCTTTGCAGTGTTCACACAGTCCGCCGCCGACGCAAAGATTGGGGCTTGCAGAGCACACGCCGACAAAGTCACACAGTTCAGAGCATTGCCGCTTTTGTTGACGACATCAAGAAGCGCTTTCCGAATCGAGGTGCTGAAACGATAAGGAAAGCATTACTGCTCGAAAATAAGATTCGCGTGCCAAGGTGTGTCCCACAATCCAGATGTGAATATGTAATGACGCTTTCAATCACATAGGCCCATTATTGCTGAGTATCTTAGACAGACCGAGCCGGATGCCGTTGAAGCTCGGCGGTATAAACGGTTTAAGAGGCGCACTTTTATAGCTATTGGCCCCCAACGAAATGTGGTCGCTTGATCAGCACGATAAGTTCAAGCGTTTTGGACTCTTTTTTCACGTCGGCCTTGATCCATTCCCGGGTGTCATCCACTGGTGCAAGGTGTGGTGGACCGTTAGAATCCGAAGTTGATCGCACGCTTTTACCTTGATACAGCCCGGTCCATTGGTGGTATGTTCTATATTTTCCAATTGTAGACACGCCTAATTTTCACCTAGGCATTCCCCTCATCACTCAAAGTGATCCAGGTACCGAAAATGTCAACGTCGCATATGCACACACAGCGCTCCGCCATCAGGTGGACCCTTCTCTAGATGGGTCCATTCAACATCGGTGGTTCCGTAAACACGGGAATATAAAGCCCGAGATCCATTGGTCCGTTTTCCGACGAGATTGGGCTGTGGGATTTCAAAACTTGCTCGACGAAGGGGTTGAGAACAAATATTATGACATCGGAGATCCGCTCGAATGGCACGCGATCTTTCTTTCGACGTCTCAAAACCCACTCATAATGTTATTAGCCTTGTGTTTCGTTTCGTCTTCATCCCATTTATTCAGCGAGAGGTCGACGCCTGGGTCCACCAACGCAACTGGACTAAACGTCGCTCTGATCGAAAGAGGGTCCTACCTAATGGGATCCCTATGATCATTTTGCAGAAGCCGCACAAATGGAAAGCGGCTGATTATAAGGTACGACACTTATCCATGTCTCACAGGCTGCCATTATACATATATGCCCAGATTCCCGTACCCCCAGAAGTCCTCAATGAGATCGAGAAGAAGTATGCACCGCCCGACGATCCTGTCTTCGAGTTAGTCCCACCTGAATTTGCGGTGCATGCAAACGCCGTCTGGACTACCCTAGGTTGTCCACAGCCGCAGTTTGACAATGCGTGGGGTATTACTTGCAAATCCGTGATGCCCTCCGAGGTGTCGCACAGGACGGAGCATTAGTACAGGTTCTTTCTAGTGTTCCCGCTACTTCTGAGCCCCAGCATTGTCTGGATGAAATACCGATGGACCTCGAACCTATTGACGAGGACGAGCTCTTGATTGTGGAAAACTCTGATGATGAGGGTGACACGCTGGTTATTGATGCAACAGAGGACGAAGGCGACTCGGAGGCTTTCTCAGAGGGGGCTGGTATTGGCTTAGATTTTTTGTAGCTAACACTCATTTCTCGTTGTTTCCACATCTACGAGTCATAACTATAACGTTTTGGTGTCACTATCTGGGCTGATCAACCTACATTTATCGTTTCTATGGGAAACTGTCACGGTCCCCTGAGTCTATGCCGGTGCTCCTTTTCTCGTAAATCGTACCTCGCTATTGTCCTCTGACTCTTCATCCGATCGCCATCAACCCCACTCTTGTACGTTCCCTTCCCCCATACTATACTTGTTGATCTTCATCTCGCCACCTAGCATTGGGTAAGTCTAGTCATTGCCCTGATGCGGGCTCTTAACTTCTCGGAAATGAGAGAATCACGCAGACACCGAGGCTTTGGTTGTCACCAAAGCTTCTTCATCGGCCCCAGCTTCAAGTCTAACCCATACACGTACCCAGCTCCCCCATCAACTCGGAGCGCATGAGCACCCATCCAAGCCTGAGTTGAGGTGCAGATCTGTCGCGAAGTCGAGACCCAACAAAACCTCCGACATCCCAACGTGCGCTTCTGCCTCTAGGCTGCTTCTACAACAAGAAGCACATTTTCGTACATACTTGTATGTGCTCTCTTTCTCTTTGTCCTTCTGATCGTCGCTTATAGCTTGGCATCGGGGGACGGACTTTGAAGACAGCTCGACGCATATCATGTATCGTAAGTTCCCTGTTCTCTTGGTCGTAACTCCCTACAGAACTGAAATTTTTCTATGTCCAGGTCATGAGTGTCATTGGCGTGCCCGGCATGTTGCTCAGCTGGCTACGCCGCCATAAGCTACCTGTAGAAGTAGCAAAACGGGTATTCAATCAACGGGATTTGTCCATTTTTGGATGAGCACGCTCACTGGAGCTAGTACGCATGGCATGACACTCGACCACTAGACTGATTCGGTATCGCTTCGGTGGGATTGTACTAATAATTTGAATTCAACAATTTGAGGGTGTTTCCCGTTTCTTTAAAACGGACTTCAACACGGCTTTCTCCCTTCCTTCTCCCTCCTCTCATCCCCTCATGGAGGAATCCTCACCCCTTAAAGTTTCGATGACGATCCCCTCAGCCGTAGCAGCGGACTTAGATGACCAGTTTAGGACTTTGGAGATTGAGATGACACCAGACCTGTCTACGCGTGGCGCAACCATCGTCAAATGCGAACGCAAAAACTGCCAAAGGCAAGTTCCACAAACCTCAGTGAGGAAGGTTATGAGACGAGAGCCCGATGGCGCGACCAAGGCAACATTTGTTTGCTCCAACTGTTTCAACTACTACCAGGCCAAGTCCACTGCCTCCTCCATGAACCGTAAGTGCTTGTTTCTCTTTTTTGGACGCAACACTAATGCATCATTGTCATATAGGGGCCACTCCGTGTCGGTCTTTCTCGGGCGTCAACTTTGGACAAATACAAAAGGACGTGGCATCGTCTCAAAGGGGTAGGTACAAGTCGGTATACTTGTTTGGATGCTCACGTCTTTAATTAGGCAATCAATCCGCTGTCATGCCGGTGACAAGAACGGGAAACCCAAGGCAACCAAGGGCCGCCCCTGTGGGTGGGCCGCCCGTTCGATATCTGTCCAAAGCCTGGTCCCAGTGGGCTGGGCACCTGGACCAGCGGGCAAGGGTACGCCATTCAAGCTTCCTCCGCTCGACATTTCCCTTCCGAAGGAGTACACGGTCCCATTTGCACTCAAACACTATGAGGACTTGCGTGATCAGCTTCGCCGGCGGACTTGTGCAGGTGGACAAGACGCTCTCACAGTCCTCGTTGACGCAAGATTGGCATCACAGGTGTCTGGTCGGGTTAAGCCCACTATTATCTTGGTATAGTTATTCCGTTATCCTTCCCTGACCTCATGCTGACTACCCATTAAGTGCGAGACGGTTGCCGATGTTCCAATCCGAATTAGTCGCAGCAACCTTCAACGACTCCTCCTCAGCGCTTTCCTGAAATCCTGGCTGAAGAAGTTTGCTAACTATCCCCTGGATGACAGCCACGTTGAGTCGGTCCGATTTATGAAGGGTAGAAATGGCGTGCACCTTGACAACAGGGAGCACGCCATTCTTGAGTACTGCCTGAGTCCGGACAGAGCAAAGCTGGCAGCAACTGAACTAACTATCATGCTCCTTGTCGAAAGAGATCACGTTGAAGATGCAGAGGCCCATCGGGATGGTGGAAATCAGAACGCGTTACATGGGTCTGTCGTACGTCTTTTTATTTAATGCCATCATCTCTTTTTTTTTTCTCATCTTTCCGTGCAGCGTAACTCAGCATCGAATAAAACTCTTCTCGTCTCTTACACAGAGGAGTCCGCAAATTCTTGTGCCACCCCGTCCCGGATCAGTACCCGTCCTCGTCCTCGTCCTCGTCCCATATATGGCCAGAAGCGGAAGTTGTCCGAAGACTCCGAACAAGAGTCCGAATCGCTATCCTCAGATGTAAGTGTAACCAGATGAGTCCCTATCCAATTCTAAGCTGTTATTGGAGATGCCGGCAAACGCCCGCAACTCGGGAAAACAAACCTCTAGCCTTGCCTCTAGCTCTGGCTCACAATCCCAGAAACGTGCTCGGGCTGGTCAGCCAAGTCATGTGATTACCGACACGGATAACATCCGACAAGCACTCATCGCACAACATGAGCCACCCCCAAGTGCTGTTAATGACCTCCGTATGTATCCTTTGACATCTATGCGACAACCTTTAACCCTTTATGTTTTTTTTAGTTAATACGGTGTCATTTCCGATTATATTCTGGCTGTGTCCTGCCAAGCCTCTGAAGTCGCTTATCTCATCTCACTGTGCCACCGAAGGCGCCACCAACTCCGGCTTTGGGGACTGGATGGATGAGGTTTGCCCCCAAAATGGCCACATCTTCTTTAATACGGCTCAGCAACTCCGGCGTGGTGCTTTCAAGTCAATGCGAGAAGGGCAGATAAATCTCGTTGGATCATGTCCATTTTTGTCAACTCCGGGCTCAGGCGCTGCGTTGGTCGCACTCAAGCAGCCTTATCTGTCCAATAATGGCGGTGACTCCGATTCGACTTCATCCGGTATTTCGACTCTAGCTCTCCCACCAGACAGTCAAGTGAAAGAGCTAGCTGCCGATGCTCTCTCTATTCAGTGGGCAAGCTCGCTTCTTCAAGACGTTTACGACTTTATCGCTTCATATCAGCAAATTCATAGTATTACATGTCCTGTGACGATCCCGCGGTTCCGATTTGTCACCTCTGGCCTTGCGATGACGAATATTCCGGGTGCAGCACCTAAGGAAAAGGACGTTTATCTCGTTGAGGAGCTCATTCGGTCAGATGATGGGCCTTGGAGGAAATATATCAACAATAACTCCTCCCAACCGTGCTACTTCAGCGATAAGGAGAACCGCCGCCGTTCCGACTTTCTGGCTTTCTGCCAGCACGTGCAGTACTGGAGAACAGCTTGTCTGGTATTCACTTCGGACTTTCAGGGTGAGTCGCATCCTTATTATCCAATCACACCTGACTAACAAAGCCATGTAGGGGGGGATACGCTCCTGACTGACCCGCAAATTATCACCCATCCGTATGTCCTCTCAACCATGCTATCCCTTTTTCTCATTCAGCACACAGTGATCTGGGAAAAAAGCTTTTCAGCAAAGGCAACGTCCAACGTACACATCGCGATTTCGAAGAGGAACACGAGTGCAACATCTTTTGCAAGTTTTTCGAGGTACCAACCTCATTTGCTCAACTCAAAACCACCACACGTGCACGCGGCCAGAGTAGTGTATGTCTTCTCTTTTATATTTCGTCTACTCACTGACATTGGCATCAGAAAGAGAGTCACATCTCCGAACCGCACTCACTTTTCTACCCGGAAGTCTGAGTCTCATACCCATCCCTATTAACATGCGCGCGAAATCTTTCTTTTTATAAAACTATACTATATTTTACATGCCGTACTTAATAATGGAAATGCATGTTCATTCTCTAAGATAGAGCAGCGACAACAGCAGCTACACAGCACGCGCTGCGAATCATGAGCGACATCAAAAGTGCCTCTAATGGAAGGGGATGTTGCCGAACCACAGGAGCCGCGACGCCAGACCATTCGGGCCATCGGAACACGCGATACTGTTGTCGTAAGTGGTGAGGCCATGACACGGCGCTTCGTGAAGTGAGTAGCCAGTCAACGCGGGGGAAGAGGCGCAGTGTTGTGCGCAGCGCTTCAATGATGATGATATCCTCAACTACTGCACGATACAATGACTACGATACGACACGACACTATTAACTAAGAGGCCACAATGGAGACGAAGGACGAGGTGAAGGGTGCTCTCCTTCTGGATGTTGTATTCAGAGAGCGTACGTCCGTCCTCGAGCTGTTGCTGGCGAAAACGAGACGTTGTTGGTCAGGAAAGAATGGCTCACCTCCACGGAGACGAAGAACGAGGTGAATGGCGCTCTCCTTCTGGATGTTGTAGTCAGAGAGCGTACGTCCGTCCTCGAGCTGTTGCCGGCGAAAATGAGAAGTTGGTCAGGAAAGAATGGCTCACCTCCAGAGACGAAGAACGAGGTGAAGGGTGCTCTCCTTCTGAATGTTGTAGTCAGAGAGCGTACGTCCGTCCTCGAGCTGTTGCCGGCGAAAAGAGAAGTTGGTCAGGAAAGAATGGCTCACCTCCAGAGACGAAGAACGAGGTGAAGGGTGCTCTCCTTCTGAATGTTGTAGTCAGAGAGCGTACGTCCGTCCTCGAGCTGTTGCCGGCGAAAACGAGACGTCGTTGGTCAGGAAAGAATGGCTCACCTCCAGAGACGAAGAACGAGGTGAAGGGTGCTCTCCTTCTGAATGTTGTAGTCAGAGAGCGTACGTCCGTCCTCGAGCTGTTGCCGGCGAAAACGAGACGTCGTTGGTCAGGAAAGAATGGCTCACCTCCAGAGACGAAGAACGAGGTGAAGGGTGCTCTCCTTCTGAATGTTGTAGTCAGAGAGCGTACGTCCGTCCTCGAGCTGTTGCCGGCGAAAACGAGAAGTTTGGTCAGGAAAGAATGGCTCACCTCCAGAGACGAAGAACGAGGTGAAGGGTGCTCTCCTTCTGAATGTTGTAGTCAGAGAGCGTCCGTCCTCGAGCTGTTGCCGGCGAAAACGAGACGTCGTTGGTCAGGAAAGAATGGCTCACCTCCAGAGACGAAGAACGAGGTGAAGGGTGCTCTCCTTCTGAATGTTGTAGTCAGAGAGCGTACGTCCGTCCTCAAGCTGTTGCCGGCGAAAACGAGACGTCGTTGGTCAGGAAAGAATGGCTCACCTCCAGAGACGAAGAACGAGGTGAAGGGTGCTCTCTCTCTGAATGTTGTAGTCAGAGAGCGTCCTCCCTCGAGCTGTTGTGCCGGCGAAAATGACGTTGCTGGTCAGGAGGGATCATCCTGGATCCTCGTATCTGAAGATTCCACCTCGGGGGTGATAACTTTTCCCTCAAGGCCTCGACAAAGATCCATACACCACGGAGACGAATTGAAGTACGAATGGACATGGACCAGCAGAAGAAAAAGCGGTGGCACAAGATGTATTAGTCAGTTGGTGGCAGCAAGTGAGATGTACTACGCACGTTGCCCGATGCCGATGAGAAAGAAGAGAGCAACTCGGGGGAACAAACTAACTCGCTGCCAATGGACCCTGAGCCGCACGGACCCGATTAATCGCACGTAGCCAGTGACCGTGACAAGAAACCGCATGACGAAATGTATAAGTACCGGGACGAGGGCCCAGTTTGCTAATTACATAATTTGAAAATGACTTGGGGTTTTGGGATTCCGGAATGTGGCTCCGGATCTCGGTTAGCTTAGCCGAGATCTCGGCTAGCTTAGCCGAGAAGCGCGATTTGAAAAATGACCTGCTCACTCTTTCTGCTTTTCCATAGAAAATCCAGGTGTGCTCACTGGGGGACGATTCATGGACGGGCGCCAGATCGATTTACTATAAACTCAAACATGCAATACTCGGAGTGCGGTGTAGTAAAACTCATCTTAGGTCGAAATCGGAGAGAAAGATAACGCAAGTTCGGCATGGGCTTGTGAAAGAGGCGCCTCAAGTGATCTGGGTAAAATTTATGTCGATGCATAGACATAACCATTCGGCCTCGGGTATCATCAGGCAACATTGATGGCAGCATCCGCATCTACGGTCCAAGTGGCCAAAGTGAACTTCTGATAAAGTCTGCGTCACCAGGGGTCCTTTGCAGATGGTTGTCCAACGTCCAAACATTGTCCGAGCTCTTCAAGTGATGTGGTAGAACAGATAACGACGCCAATTGGGGATACGGCCATAGGAAAGGATACGGAGAAGAGAGATTGTCCGTCTGTTGTAGATCGATGGATGGGACAGTCGAGGATGCAAGCAAATAACCTGGAGGGAGAGACGTCAAACCCGTCATGGTGGCAGAGAGTGATCAGTCCCATCCGAGATGCGACCTTGGCTGGCGTTTCTGCTTATATATCCTGGTATTCCATTCTGTTTCAATCAAGTTCTCTTCACAACGAAGCCTGTCAAAGGAGGATATTATCGAGTTAGAAAGATGCCAAAATGGAGGGCGGAAGATAAGGAATTGGTTATTGACATTCCTCTTTTCGTGGCCGCCGAGCTCTATGATTCCGGGGCATGTCCCTCTTCCGTAATCGCACTCCCAATTACCGCACCATCCCCTCTCGCGCTATTACTGCTGCTACAAGCGAGTTTCCTACGCGATAGTAAGAACGCTTTTATTTCGCCCACCTGCAACTTGAACGCAGGTATATTGAAAAGGGATCGGTGATGAGGCCCCCCGTTTTTGTAGACCCCTCATCCCCGATCGAGAATTCGAAC
>JAKELH010000955.1:0-19318 GCA_021525015.1 Lactarius pseudohatsudake
CCCCAGAAAATTGGAATGCTATTATAACTAGTTGTAATATAGGTGTGCCAGTTGTATTTAATTTATATATATTACAACATATTTTTGGTGATTACAACCAAATTACAACTAGTTATAATAGCATTCCAATTTTTCTGGGGGACCAGGTGATGGCCGACCCTGTTTCTAGTAGATATGTTCACTAGAAAGTTATACCTGGCCTGGCAAGGACTCGGATGGCAAAGTGTGGGGATGGCGGGACAAGACGGAGAACCCAACTTACCCTGTCATTAACAAAAAGACTCGGATGAGCTTACCTTCAGAACAGCCATTTGCGTCAATACTTCTCTGCCATGTTTCCACCTTGTTTGTGGGTCCTAGGGCACCGGAAATTGTCGAACGAAATGGTCAAAACGTAGTATTTGGTATTAAAAAATTGATGCACGAATACAGCGCCGGTCGCGGTGACAATTGATTGACAAACAATATGAGTTTACTACACAGTAAACACGTGTGCACGCGAAGAATCTAGGAGACGGGATCAGAACAGCCGCAGCCAAAAAAAAGGACAAACCAAAAATTGCTATCGGACGAAGCAATTCGGTACTCATCTCCAAGGCCCCGAGATTTCTTCACCAACTGATCCGCTTCCCTTCTTACCCTGCGCTTAGTTGGCTTGCGATTGCGAACCCGATTGACAGCCGTGTCAATGTCTGCTTGGACTAGGGATGCTGCAGTCCAGTTCTGAACCAAAGTTCGAACCTGAACTTTTTCAAACTGGACCGAAGTTCAGTTCAAGGTTCGGCATTTTTGCAGAACCGGACCATAAGTCCAGTTCTGGGTTTGGGGATGGCAGAACCACATTGAACCTGGTTTGAACCCGAACCGAACCCGAACCGACACCAGTTCTTAGACTTTAATTACCTAGACGACCTCAGACTCAGACTACTAGAGAATGAATCATAGTGCAAAAAATCCGTCTATTGAATAGTATGTGGGACAAAATATGTACAGGTAGCTAAACTGAGAACCAAACCCTACTTGCCGTCGCCAATCCTACTGCTGCCTCCCTGTCGCCATTCCCGCCGCCGCCTGTTGCTGTCTAACGTTGTCCACTGCGGCCATTGTCATCACCGTCGTTGCCTTTGGTCGCTGCAAAGTGTGGGTGGGATGCGTGTGGTGTGGCTATCGCGCATGTCGCTACATCCGCCGGGTCACGTGCCTGGGGTTCTTGCAGTCCTTGCAATGAGTCCCAACCATCGTGCACGCTATCGCAGAAGCTGTAATCATCTCGGAGGGTACAAAGTATCGTCCACATCACCTGGGAGAGTTGCCGAAGTCTGCGCAATTGCGGCGCCATCCCTGGGTTACGCTCGTGTTCGAAGTGTTTCTGCAAATGTTACCCTCCTGCAATGCAAAGTCGTTCTTGCCGGGCACGCACTGCACAAGCTGCCATTGTCCGCATGGTGCTGCCACTGTTGCTGGTGCACCTGTACTTGCTGAAGACGTCACTTTGTGCCGGCTATTGGCTCTTGATAAAGTCATTTTGCACGTCTTGTGCACGTTCACGCAGGATCTGTAAACGCCGGGAAAATTACCATGAACTCACCACCAATCTTCCAACTCTCCGCAAATGTCCGCACGCACGTGGTACCATTGCTGAAGCCTTGCGTTTGCATCCTTCTCTGTGCCGAAGTGATCTTGATGAAAGTCACATGATTGCATTCCTCCACGCACCTCGTCGCATCGCCGATAAATGCTACCACTGGTGTGAAACGCAGACCTTAGTCCTCGGGTGAACTAGGGCATCCGCACGACTTGATGCCGTCATCACAGACCGGCCTGCACTTGAATAACCTTGACGAGTGCTGCTCTTCACGAAGCTGGGCCACTTTTGTAGTTGTCGCGGGACTCCGAAACGCTGGCGGTGACTTTGTAGAGCGTGGATGTCAATGGGTCACCTGGGAATGTGTGCAACAGTGGGGGACGGACCGCTGTGATCGAGAGCGACGCGGTCGGAAGCGACTTGAGGGTCCCTGAGCCCAGATGAAGCAACAGGGAGAGTGAGCAGGGAAAAGACGATGCCAACGTTGATGGCACTAGAGACAGAAGAGCGTGGTCAGTGGAGCGATGGCGGGAGCGGGAAACTGGCATGGAAGGTAGCCTATGGATCGAATGTTCAATTGCGGGTTTGTCAGCCAACGCGAAAAAGGTTCCGGTGCGGCGGTGCAGGGCCCGATTCTCCTCCCCACGGAAAAAGAGGATGCGCGACCAGGAGCGGCGGAGCGTGGGGGAGTCTGAACGATGGCGGGAACGCTGGCCACGTCGTCAATGTTGGCAGGGGCAATATATTGCAGGTGGCGTCGTAAGGGACGCCTTCTTAAGAAAGAATGCTGGCCGGCGCCGCGCGGGTGCGATGACAGTTAGCAGGTCCCCCTGATTTCGATGAACGTGAGCGGGTGAGGCAGCAGTATCCCGCCGCACGGCAATCACAACTTGGAATGGGTTCGCAACGACAGCCGCAAAGGGTGGATATAACAGTCCGTCGAGGGATAATAAAGGGGCGGGAATGGCGGATATGATAGGACTCACCAGCTCAAGTCCGGACTTGCGCTGCGGGTGCGATGACGGCTAGTGAGGGTCCTCAAATTCTGATTCCGATGAACATGAGCAGGCGCAAGGCAGTAATACACCAATCATGACATGAAGTGCGTTCGCGTCGTCAACTTCGCGATGACTGCCACAAGGGACAGAAATAACGGATACGATAATAAGGACTCACCCGCTTGAGTCTGGACTTGCACTCTCCTCCTCGCTCTCTCCTTGGGCGTTGCGTGTGTGACAACAGTTAGCGGGTCCCCCATTTCCGATGCACACAAGCAGTTGAAGCAGTCTCACCCCGCCGCACGGCCTTCTGTGCATGGATGGCACATAATGGGCAAAAAAAAGGGCTGCGCTGAACAGAAAAATTAGTATAAAGCGGTTCAGTTCGAGGTCCAGACCCTGCTGAACCTGAACTGGACCCCGTTGAACCCGAACCGATGGTCCAGTTCGAGGTTCAACAGATTCCCCGGACCGGACCGAAAGTCCGGTTCAAGGTTCAGCAAAAATCCCGAAGAACCGGACGGAACCGGACTTCGGCAACCCTAGCTCGGACGACTCGAAGCTTCTTGGGCTCAACAGACCAGACGTCGCGGGTGTGGATGTCGCTGATCTCTTCCCATTGCTCTTTGCTGAAGTTCATGGTCTTCGTAAACTTACCATCTGGGCCCAGCGCTTTGAGGATACCGTTCTTCTTTTGGGCTAACCCAGCATCGTAACTTTCTTTGCTGATGTATCCGTTGGCCCAGAGCCAGAGAGTGCGATGTACCTGCGCTTCATGAGTAGTTTGATTACAGTATAATGAATAAAGCTTACAGAGGTCGCACAGAGAATGAGTGCAGCATACGGGAAGTCATCATCATCAATGTAACCGGGTACTTCGACAGAGCCTTCGAAATCGATCCAGCATTGTGCCAAAGTGTGGGTTACCAGCGGGCCTCGATAGCGGCCAGCACATTTAACCTACATTCTTTCAGTGATCACACAGGCATATATAAAATACTTTTCTCACCGTTGCCATCCCATCTTCCACTACATCCATTGTCTTGAGATAAACATACCGCTCATTGGAGAGCAACTGCTCTGTGGCTTCCCGGTGGGCTTCAGTAGTATCCAGACCTGTTGAGTCCATGAAGTCTCCAACGACAGAGAGTCCAGTGGAGCCAACTGTGTTTCACCACTCTGTGGCTCGCTGGACGGCCTAAGAAAAGTTAGTATATTTCAAGGCTATGATGAGTAAATTACTGGACCACTTCATGAACAGCGCTGCCTATCTCGACCATATGCTTGACTTTTGGCATGCCCCTATTGGTACTTCCTGCGTAAACTGTGTTCCAAATCGCTTGTAACACGTGCACGGTGTCACGATCCAACGATCGTGCCATCGATTGTTTCAGGTTGCCGCTTCTCAGTTTCAGATTTCGGAAATACTTCGGTTTTCCAGCACAGAGGGTTATATTTAGTTTGACACTTACGCGTTGATACCCTAAACCGTCGCTAAGCATATAGACGACCGGCAATTGGGTTTGTTGGGTTCGAGAAGTCAAGGAGTATAGAACAGAAATATAACCAATAACAGATGCCGCTTTGCCGAGGGGCCGAATGCGCCGAACGGGCCGAACGAACCGAAACCGAGAGCGATGCATTAACGCGGATGCCGGGGCTTCGAGAAGCCGATAATTGCCGTCAGACACGCACGGGTGCCAATAAAAACAAGAATGAAATCGATAGTGTCAAGAGT
Organism: Lactarius pseudohatsudake; assembly: GCA_021525015.1. Lineage (NCBI taxonomy): Eukaryota > Fungi > Basidiomycota > Agaricomycetes > Russulales > Russulaceae > Lactarius > Lactarius pseudohatsudake. Next base: position 4,322 of record JAKELH010000955.1, read on the forward strand.
AGAGTATGAGTTGCGCTAGTGATAAGTGAATCCCAAGTGGACTCCCGAGGAGTGCTGGTGGGTACTACGCTATCCAGGCCTTTAAATACCGTCGCCTTCCAACCGGATTCGCGCCTCGCAGCCTGATCTCTCAGTTCTGTTTGGGCGTGATCCGCCTTTCTCTTCCCGTTTTGCCCGCCGCCTTCTACGGGGTGCCGCTGTGCCTTGTCGCGCTCGTGATTCTTCTTGATCACAGGTCTCTTGATTCGGGGATGTCGCCGGCACCCCACTACTCGCGCTTTCCCATCATGTTGTCTTTTCCTTTCGGGGACGCGGCCGTGCGCGCCCAGTCAGGGCGCCGCTGTGCCTTTCTGCACTCCTATCGCTCGTGATTCTCCCGGTTCATCAGCCTGGTGACTTGTGGATGCCGCCGCTATCTCGCTAGCCGTGCCTCGTCATCCCGCTTGTGTCAGCCTTCTAGGGGTTTCACGTGCGCTTTGACTCGTGATTGTGCTATTCCTGCGTCCGCGGTTTTCACGGGTGTCTCGTATCGGCCGCTCCCCGGTCCGGTTCGGTATTTGCCGGCGGCGCTTCGCGGCCGACTTAGAGAGCCCACGAGTCTCGGTTTCTTCGGGCTCTTCGGGCGAGCCGTTCTTCCGTACTCCTTCGGTTCCGCGGGCCGGTCCATCCGCCGAGCGCCGACGGCTTTAGACATCAAGTAAAGTCTTGAGGAAAGTGCAAAAAGTACTTAATTATGCCTCAGCGGCGTGCTGGGCGTATCAGCGTCTCTCGAAAATCAACAGAAAAACAATATTTTGTATGATACTTAAGAGAGCTGTAGTTTACTCCATAGTCCTTGTTCTAGTCTTGTTCATTGTCTCGTCTCTGAATCTAAGCCTCTTTCCACTTCACTTGCTTCAGCTGCTGCAAGTTGACTTTACAGAAAGTTCCGCTTGACTATACAAGTGAACGCTCCTCTTGGCGGCTCAAGAGACAGTCTCCAACTCGGTATCAAGCCCGAGCTCTGCCCGTCAGATCCCTGAACCTTAAAGTTACGACACGGTGGTGCCAGCCCACCCTCTGATCGTAAAACACGGTGTCACGCCGTTTAAAGGCCCAGATGTCCTTTTCCATGCCGCCAAGGTACCGGAGAAAAGTCAGGATGAAGACGGCCGACCACCTTCCAGAGTCAAGTGCACCATTGGGGAGTTCGCCATTGCCTCGCTTCTTCGGCTTCTTTGTTTGAGTGGGACCTGCGATCCCAGTGCGTATGTCGAGGCTGTTCTGCAATGCCATGAGGCAACCATAACAGATTGTCGTGAGGATGAAATAACTTACCTTGTTCCTTTGTGTGGCAGCTGATGCCTTCATGGGGCTCAAAGCGGTAGCAGCCTGCTCCATCACGTCATCGTAGTCGTCGTCCATCCCTCCAAGCACCCCCCCTTCAACCTCGCCATCGGACTCGGAGTCACTTGAAGATTCGAGTTCTTCATGTCGACGTTTGGCTCTGCGCACCGGCTTCGCAAGGATGTTGGTGGTGGATGTGGATACAATCGCACATGAAGCGGACTTGCCAGAGGTAGTTTTTACCTTGGTTGAGACTTTGGAGATGATGATGCTCGGCTTCGCTGACACAGACTTCTGTTTCTTGGGAGGCGGTGAGTTGGGCGGTGAAATTCCATGAACCCAGGTTGCAACAGTGGTATTTATATTTTTCTTCACATCCAGAGTCTCGAACCTGCGGTTGTGGAAGAATAACGACAATTCATTGAGGACGAACAAGGAAGAAAAAGACAACATTGCTTATGTTTGATTGTCACGCCCACCATTCTGGAAAAGAAGAGCTTGTCAGCAAACTCCGAACGTCAATCAACATTCCCTCACCTCAGATCGAGTTGCTTGTTTTGAATGCATGCGATTGCTTTTGATTTCTTCTCGTACTAACTTCGCCTTGCTTGCTTTCTTTTTCTTTTTCCTGCCGCCTTCGTCCCACTGGCTTTGGGCGGTGGCCTGTCTGACTCGTCGTCATCTGAGCTACTTCCAAGCTCATTCTGGGTGTTACGGTCTGGACTAACGGAGTGTTTCGGCCCGGAAGTGGACACTGACGTACAAGGGTATGACACCGCGTCAGCAGTATATCGTCATGGACTTAGTAGGATCAGTCAGCCGGGTAAGCTCCGGCGCATGTGATTGTGTACGATATGGCTCGGATCATGACTCACTACTAGGACAGTCATACTAGGGTTTGCTCTACTTACGTGATTGGCTAGTAGTAGTTGGAGCGGCGCTTGAAAGCCCGCGCGTACCTGTATAAGTAGCTCGCCTGTGAAGACCAAGAACGGCATCTTGGTCTTCTTCAAATACCACTCGATTCTTGTCTTCTACGCTAGAGGGATTCCCCCTTTAAGTGAGTCGTCCGGCATATCCCCTTAGACCAGGGATCCCCGTGACTTATCCCAAAGTCCCAACTGGGCAGTGGACTATCCGTTGAACGCGACTTATCACCAAGTCTTCCTCTATCACAATGAGCGTGTCGCACGTCATTACACTACTTTCTACGTTATTGATCACGACTCTTGGGACAATCTCCGAGTCTCCCCCACCGTACCGAGCGGGCTACAACAAGGAGACGATCTCCACGGATATAGAGTGGGACCAGAGGAACATCTATTCCCTCATCCTAATCAGCATCACACTACCCCAGCCAATAGGAACTACTATTCCCCTAGGATCGTCACGACCCGAAGTGCCTAAGTCAGGCAAACATCCGTGGTAGACGTAACACTTCCCTCGCATTGACCACCGCCGCCCCCTTCGCACGCAGATAAGGGGCACACAATGCCCCTCGGCCTCCCAGGCCCTCCCTTCTCCCCCGTCCACGCCACCACGTCTGCGCGGAAGGGGGGCACACGAGGGCATGCCGTCGCCCCTCTTTTCCCTGTCTGCGGCACCCCATTGCGGAAAGCGGGCACACGAAGGCACGTGGCCCCCACCCCTCCCCTTCCCACTTGGCCACGCCATCCAGAAAGGGGGCACGCAAAGCATGCCACCCCCTGGCCCCTTCCCCATTCGCGCGGAAGGGGGTCGCACGAGGGCACGCCTCTCCGCGTCGCCCCCGCCCCCTTCCCCTTCTCTCTTCGCGCCACCCAGCACGCGAGGCACGCCACCCCCCAGCCCTCCCCTTCCCCCCTTGGCCACGCCGCCCCGTACGCGCGGGGAACGCGAGGGCATGCCACCCTCGGTTCCACCCTTCCCCATTCGCACGCCGCCCCTGGCCCTTCCCCCTTGGCTGCACCGCCCCGTACGTGTGGGAAGTGGGCATGCGAAGCGCCACCCCCAGTGCCACCCTTCCCCCATTGGCACAGAAGGGTGTTGCACGCGGGTACGCCGCCCAGCACCTCCCTTCCCCCTTGGCTGCGCCGCCCGGTACGCACGAGAAGGGGGCACGCGAGGGCATTCGCGCGGAAGGGGGTGCACGCGGGCACGCCGCCCCCTTCGCATGGGAAGGGGCGCATGAGGGCCCGTCCCCGCCTCCCTATGTATCGCGCAGCGGGGTCGACGTGGTCTCGGTGCGCCCCGCGTTCACCGCGCCTGCACCGCGATTTTCGCTCGCCATAGTACGACTTAGACAAAAAAAATAGATGTAGCCCTCTTAGATAATAATATATATATTTTGTTTTGTTAAGTTGTGTGAATATCTTAAAAAAACATATGAGATTTATGTTTGATGACTAAAGACAAAGTGTACGATTAAGGAAATAGCATTTTAAAAAGAAAGTGTTTTATTTGCGCTTACTAAGAGTAAGGTTTACTGAGCTCGAATGCTGTTCGGGGACACCCGTTTTGTAAGGACAGGAAAAGTGTGATGTTCTTGGCACCTTCCTTTTTGGGGATGTCACTGGATGCGGAAAGTCGGTCCCTCTTGACCAGTGATCGTGCCGCTGAGTGGACAACCTCCCGGAACCTTCGACAGGAACAACGGACGCAAAACTCAGATACAAAAAAACCACTTTGCTGGCATGTTACCCTTGACCCTCTTACACACATTGAATGGACCTATCCCGATCCTCTTTACCGGAGACCTGGCGCATGCAGCGCAGTTCATTCAAGATCTGGACAGGCTTGTGTGGAAGAATCCCGATCACCCGCTCTTTTCCACCCCCTTGACACACATCGATACGGCACTCGCATTTATTTCAGGACCGGCAACTCTGGTTTGGAGGCGCAGTATTCGACATGACCATTCTGCTGAAGCCGCAACTGACACGCTCTGGGACGATTTCTTAGAATCGTTCTGTGAAACCTGGGTACATTCTCCCGAGTCAACAGTATCCGTCGTCGCTCCCGCAGTACAGATTTCAACAGCGAATGTCCCATCACCGTCCCTCGCCGAAGCCTCTACACTGAAACGTGTAGAAGACATATTGATCATCCTTGCTACAGACGAACTCTCACCGTGATGCTTATCAGAAACCATTGATCTGACTGCGGACGATGACAAGGCCGACGACTGGTCTCTTTTCGCCCCCTGTGTCCCTGCTCCCCCACCACGGAACCCACACCACCCGTTCAGCCCGCGCCTCGCATCACCCATAGCCTCAATTCTCGACTCAGTGAAACCAGTCGACGAGCAGCCGCGCCCGCCGTGCAGTGCATGCCGCTCAGCCAGTCCAATAGTCCCTGTCACGACTCGCGACGAGTCGTCCGACCCACCTCTGCCTCTAACTGAGACCCTTGACCTGTCAGTTACCGCCTCCGCAGTGCAGCGCGCAGAAGAACACCCAGTCACAACCCCCGTCGAAGTCGACCATGGTGAGACCCTCGTCACCTCTCCACACGCATCAAACGGAACCACGAGGAAACGCAAACACAAAACCAACGAAGAGGACGACACGTGCCCCGGCAAACGCGTCCATGCGCAACTCACACAACGCCGCATCCCGTTGTCCCGGAAGTGCAGATATGTCCAACGACGCCCAACCATTCCACCCCCACCTGGTGAACGATTCAAGCGGTCGCCCTGCCCTCAACATCGCTTCTCTCTCGCCTCTCTCGTCTCCAGACGACGACAAACCTATCACCATCTCAGTTGCTGTCGTCTCTCCCCTGCAACGTCCACGAACTGTCAGTCCCGACCCATCTCCTTCAACTGCTCTCTCTACCCCGACTTGTGTTCCGTCCCTCCCGTTTCCCCCCACTCCTCGCTGTGTCTCGCCCTCTGGCGTCCGTACACCATTGCCGGTCGCCTTACTCGCCCTCAGTCCTATATCAGATGATTTCCCCCGTCCTTCCAGCCCCACGGTCTTCGCTCTCCCCGTTGACGACATTGATGACGCCGCCAAAGCCATTCTTTTCCCCTCTCGTCTCCCGTCCCCATTCCTTGCCCCTGCCCCTTCCTCCGCACTTCCGCCTACTTCGATTGTCAAGGACGACAACAACCTTAGGAGGGGAGTAAAAACCCTTGGCGCCTCGGTTTTCACCCCAGACTTTGTCGTTTCACCCGTAACGACCTCACCAACGAACAATCTCGACTCGTCCATCGAAGCCCCGGACTCACCCCTGCAGCATCAAAATCAACGCAAATTCGCAAGCCGACAACAAACGATGACGACAGGGCTCTCTTCGCGCCTCGTCACCCCGTCACCCCCGCTACAGTACCGGTCTCGCCATCTGCGGACCACGTCAACAACAAGCGAACACCACACAACGACGCGCTGGTGCAACCACGATCCCCACGTCACCCTCACATCTTTCCCCCGAACCCATGTGAACGGCCACGCGACCTGGACAAACCCACAGCCGAGTCCACCCATGCGCAACCGCAACAGGCGCGCTCACGCCAAGCGCCTGCGACCAATAGACCGTTGCATTAAAGACAAGCAACCACCAGACGCACTCGCAAAACTGTCGGGCGGTCGACACATTCCTCAAGAACTACAACGTCAACAAGACCGTGCAAAAACCGACACCAGCAGAAGATGACCGCGAGTACGACACCGTCGCACAACATCTCGATCGCTGGCTACAGATGACTGACAGACAGTACCGCTCACATCCGTTCTGCCTCCACCATGCCAAAATACAGCACGCTACGATTGAACCCCGACAGAGCACGAACGCAAAGATGAACAAAACGGAACTGCCACGCCATTCACAACAGCCCTGGTCTCACAGCCCTGGGCATATACGCAAAGCAAGAATATGCCATGTGCTCACGCATGAAGAATGATGGCGAATACCGCACGGAAAACTTTGACTCTGGGTAAAACAATTATTCAAGGACGAATAAGTCAAGAGAGGGGCATATGTCACGATCACAGATTGTGCCATCGATCATTTCTATTATTACTTCTACTTAGTGATTGAAAGTCCAGTCCGGTCCAGGTTTTTTTCCCTAATTTGAAAAGACCAGGGACTGGGACCAATCCATCAGTTCATCCCCTGAGCCCTGGGCCGATGGGGCCTGCGGCCAGCGCGCTGTCGCGGGAGCGGAGCCGGCACCAGCGTCGGCCCACCGGATTCGAACGAGCCGGCGAGACATTCTCGGGAGCTAGCTTCGCTCCCCCGCAGCGATACGATGCGCATGTGCCGTGGCTGCCTGCGCGCGGAAAAGGTCGACGATGCGGAGGCGGGAAGCGCACGTCCGCGCGGCTCGTCGTCGGCGATATCCGACAGGGAGGAGGGCGACTTCGGAAGAGGCGACTCAGGTCCAGCAGACATTGACGGCGCAGACGGCACAGTCGCTGTGGCAGCGTTGGAGTCGGTGGAGGCTGAGGTGTCTATCGGAGCGGGAAGCAATACACGAGGGTTATGTTGAATGGAGGGTCGGTGATCGTTGGCTCGCCGCTTTTTGCCGGTACGACCAGTAAATGGGTGCTTTTCCGCATGGGGTTGCACTTTCGCCTGCGCGTCCTCTGGTGAACTCTGATCTGAAACCCACCCGTCCTCGTCCTCGTGCACAACTTCTGGCTGTGGGCTCAAGTTTGACAAAAGTTCGTTCGGCGGTGGCGCATACACCGCGACTTCTACTTGCGGACGCGGAGATGCATCGCGGTTGCCGACAGTATCATTGGGCTCCACTTCCCTGTGAGGGACATGTCGCGTCACTCTCCCAAGCATTGCGGTGGCAGAATGATGCACTGCAGCATGCCCGTTGGGAGAAGCAGGTGTGATGTGCCCAGCTTCGCTTGAGCCGTGTTCGTCGCGCTGAACCTCAACTTTGACCTATAACGCATCGTCCATGAACCATGAGTGGGACACGTAGAACGGGAAACGCACCTCTTCGCCAGGGCCGGTGCGCCAATCGGTGATGCGACGGGGACCTTCCTTCCACTCATATGATTCCGTTCCATCTGGCGGATTATCTGGCTTCGCTTCTTCTGGCTCAGTAACCGCAACTGTGAGCGCGTCTGCTTCCGCGGTGTCCTCTCGTTTCAAGGCACGTGCCCCTTTTTTGTCTTCATCGAATCCCGTAGCCTCCGATGGATGGCGTTTCATGACGTCCTTCTCATTGTTGCTCGCCTGTCCACGTTCCATCATGTTTTCTGGGTCACGATTGATCACAACGTCTTCTGCGCGCTCAACGCGGTGCGTATGGAGGGCCCAGTCAGGAAGACTTGGCTGGCGTGACCAGGTACGCGTGACGGTCGTCACGCGGCGGCCAAGAGAGAAGAATGGAATGGAGAGTCCATGTATGAGAATTGAGCATAAAACCATGAATGCGATGACCGGTTGTATTGTAGCAGCTAGAAGTTCCGCCTGGTTGGCCGGAGGGCTTTGCGGCCGTGGAAGCGTCTCGGCTGCGAGTGTTGACATAAAGATGGCACCTGTTACATCACGTGAGACTTTGAGGGTGAGAAGCGGAGGGACGACATACCGATGCCAATGGGTCCAAAATGACCGCTGAATAGTGCTTCACGGAAACTCTTGATATCGGGTATCCACTCGTATAACCCAATGATGATTGGTAAACATCGAAGTAACAACACCAAGACAGCGATGGATATGAGGCGCCCAACGGAAAGAGAGAGCTCGTGGTCCGAGAACAAATTGAATGGCATCCAAGCGCCAACGAACACGAACGCGGCGGTGTTGAGAAGCAAGTCGATGACGGAGGAAAAGACCGAAGCCTCAGTTTGTTTATTGAAAAAACCGTCCCAGGCAAACGCAGTTCCACAGACGAATGAGGCGAGAAGGTCATCTGAGCCAAGGAGAGTGGTTGTGCCGACTGTAAGAAGGGCAAGTGAGACATATTGGGCGACGTATGACTGTCGGTCAATGAGTTCCTTTTTCTCGCAAAACTTCATGAGATGTCAGAAGCGATAGCCAAGCATCGAGCCCCATATGATGCTGAGCACGATTTGGTCTGTATATTTAACGTTAATAGACATAGTCGTGGATGGAAGAAGTAACTGGGAATGCACAGAGCCATGAAACGAGGATCCAATCCTTCATTGCACCCCCAGTTGTGCTATCGAGTGTGAGATAGAGCGCAAAGTAAAGAAATGGGTACGCCACGCCATCGTTGCTGCTGGCTTCAGCCGCAATGAGATGTCGCAGATGAGCAGGGACATGCTTGTCGGCGTATTTGCCTCCGATAATTGCTGTGGCAAGAATCGGGTCAGTAGGGGTGAGACAAGCCCCAACGGCTAGGGCTGAAAGGAAGTTGAGGTTGGGGATGAGCGCATAAATGAAGGCAGCCAACACGAACCAGCCCTAACGAATCAATTCGAATCATCAAGGTTCGAGTAGGGAGTATTGTGTGAGGCACAACGCACCCATGTCATTACAGGGACAAGGAGGAAGAAAAGACTTCTCCAATGTTGGTACATATACTTTTTTGGGAGTTCAACGCCGACAGCGAACACACCAATGGCGATGACGATACGGGTGAACTCGAGGGCATCAGCAAAACGACACTCGCTTAATCTTTTGCTTATTTGAGTAATAAGCGTAATAAGCCCGTTAAGCACCCCTAAACGAGCATTACAGCCGTTTTCATATCGATAGTCCGTTTTTCGGAAATGCTACTAGCGGGCTGAGTGAGCGGAGGTCAAGGATAACCAGTTATCTGAGATCCGATCAAAAAAAAATAAGGCTTATCCTTTTTTTTTTCTTTTCTTTTTTCGTCGTCTTGTCTTTTTTTCGCTATCGCCCCACTTCCATCACTGTCAATGCACAACCGTCGTCACTTTTCTCAAGAAATCAAGGAGGTGGCCTTGCACATGTCTCGTCAAGGGGTGTCTGATGCTGAGATAGAAGAGTATCTGGGCAGATCTATGAGACGGTTGAGGGTGACAGGCTGGCCATGTCTCCTTGATGGCCTTGACTCGGATTCACGCGTTCGTTCTTTTCTTTTTGTCGCAATACTGCACTGACAATGGTTCTCGGTTTGTTGAAGGCTGTATACAGTGGCAACATGACATCTCGCTCGAGCCTGAGGAACTGCTGGGAACTGCAGACACAGCTCCTCGAGGTCACCAAAATTGACAGCCCCGACTGCAACATTTAGAGGACACTCCGGCGAATGGGATACACTATGAAGATGGTAAGTGACTTCATGAAAACTCATGGTGTGGTCTCAACGGGGAGACCGTGCACCCTGCCGGGAACTTTTGTACGGGGAACACGGTAGGTGATTGTTATTTTTCCGAGGCTTTATTGTCTAACTTCCACAGGTATTCTATCCTTCCTGCGCTATCATCCTTCATGCCAATGCCTTCGACCATGCGACAACCAGAGCCGACTTTCAAATATTTTAAGGGCTGCTCGACCACATGCAGCCACCGTGACGGCCACTACCTGACTCATCTTGTAATGGATAACGCGGCGATACAAAAGGCCGATGGGGTCTGAGAGATGCATTGAGGAGCATGGCACGCGTCTCATTATCTCCCCCCTCACTCATCAGACCCGAACCCTATCGAGGAGACGTTCATCGAGGCGTGGCTACGTGCCAAGAGTGATTATGTGCTCGGTGAGATTGAGGGTGTCAGCGCAGACCCTTACAAGGTGATTTGGGAGGCAATCTATGGGGACGTGTCATACCGTGATATTATACTCAGTGAATGCATAGATTACTCAAAGTCGTAATAATCTCGACTTGCCTTTTTTCTCTTTTCCTTTCTTTTCTTTTCTTTTCTATTATCTTATTTTATTTCACGGTAAGTCTCGGCAAATATGCCGACGGGAGATCCCGGAACTCAGCCCGCTAGTAGCTTTTCTGAAAAATGGCCCATCGATATGAAAACGGCTGTAAACAGATTCCAGATTAGCCGAGATTTAATCAAGTTAAGCAAATAAGTAGATTCATTTCCTGAATTGAGCTTAATTTTTCGCTTATTCACAGCTCAACCACGGCTTGAACCCTCCTTATTTATTAGAAACATGGCTTATTTCTCAAGCAGACAATCAAAATTTGGGCAATTATGTATATTCAGAATGACTACGATATATGGGGTTGTCGGACCCGCGACTGCCAGTCACACATCCAGGCGTGCTACCAAGTACATTGGGCACGTAAACTGGGGCAGATGGTGTGCCTCCTGTGGTGAGCGAGGCGGACTTACCCTCTCTCTCCATAGGCCAGCGGCGGGCGCGTCAAGGCATTATGGATGGGTTTCAGCTGAGGCTTGGCACGCTGGTGACCCCACGTGAGAGACTCATCTTGTACTGTGTTGTGGTCCCGGTCCAAGTGGTGGCGAGTTGGCAGGCTTGATATGGAGATACAAAGTGATCATGGTCGTAGCGGCTGTGCAAAGGCAAAACGTGAGTTAAAAGTAAAAACAAAAAACAAAAATAAAGTACCTTGTCTCATGGATGACGTCGCACGGTGGGCTTGATTTCGAGCCAGCTTGACAGTGATGATATGATAATATGACAGCATGAGTATGGTAGCCGAAAAAAAAAAACGACATACGATTGACAGCGACAACTTGGATAGGCTAGTGTCTTGTCGTTGGCTCGTGAGATGGGGAAATCTGAGCAGATACCTGACTCACCACCTGTGAGCTCCTTAGCCAGGCAATAATGTTGTTAAGGTAGGCTTGCCAGTGGTCAAAGCAGCGTGATGTACTGTATAACTGTTGTGACCGATGCGCAATGGTAGGCACAGCGGTTGGGCGGCAAGGGGGAATCCCAGAGCAGTGGAGCTTGCAGTAACCTAGACAAAAATAAATCAGACATATAATCAAAAAGACAGGACATACAAAGTCGAAGGTGTTCCGCATAAAACAAAGAGCGAGTGATTGCCAGTGTTGAACGCGTTGATCATCGTTGGTCGTCAAAACTTAGAACTCCGTCTCAAATTCACTGGTGTGATTGGCTCGGCTACTTGTTGATTGGAGCTTTGCGTCTGTTCGTTTTTTCACAAGTCGAGCTGGGGGCTGCACTGCAAACCAAGCGTCGCTGCTGTCCTGGGGCTCCCTGGCAACGAGGCTGGTGTTGTCGTCAAGATGTGGCCAACTGTCCTGTAGACAGTTTTGGTCACTCTTGATGCCTGCTTAGCCGGTGTGGTATTACTTCGTGCAAGACTTCGTGGCGGTCATATAGCATTGTCGTGACTGCCCACGTACAACGACGACACTACTGCGCACAATGTGCATCCAGATTCCGAAACCCGATGACTCAATCATGGTCCTGACCATGGACCACCTAGACCGGCACAAACTCCATGTCGATGACGATGACGCCGCTTCCACCCCCAACCACTGGCACGGCGCGATGACAACTAATGACAACGTAGTAGCTACTTGCGGCCGACGATGCGAGCCACACGCTACATGGGCCCCACAACGACTTACCACGCACAACCCCAACCCCAACCGACGATCACGATCCTGCTTCCCAGAGGTGCAATGTATGTATTCTTTAACCACTACTACCACCGGGGCATGCGTGTGACCCCGACCACGACGAGGGCAGTGGCTGCAGCGATGGCGACGCTGATGACGATGGAAGCCACAAGCCGCTCACGACGGCACCCCTCGTGATCTCCGCGCGAGTCCAACAACCAACGCAAACGACAACAGTTTCCATGTCATACCGGCTGCGGAGCAAGTCAGACGTATACAGCGTATGGCCAGAAGCCGCTCTCAACTGCTCCCTGTTTGTGGGTCACTGCGACAGTCATTGTCAGTGTCAGTCTCAAATACTCACTCAGTCTTGCTTTGGACTCGCAACATCCGACTCTTATTTTCTTAGTGACGCTTAGTACTCTTGTAAATTTAAACCACATGAAATTCAGGCTCTGAAACACCTTATATTTGGTTGAGGAGCTTAGTGGTCGCTTAGCATTGCTGATGGCTTAGTGACAGAATGTTCGAATTTAAGCGATGAAAAAAGCCGGGTTAAGTTTGTGTCGTTTTGCTGATGGGTCAAGTTATTTGTAGTGTCCTCGGAATTACCCCATGAACGTGGGTCGATGATGTTTGCTCCGTAAGGACCTGGCGAAAGAAGCTGGTGAGCGAACACTGAAAGTCAGGGCTTGCGGGCAGGATGGTGAGAGTAAAGGGCGTGGGGTGCTGTCCGCCGAGACGTGGTTTAGTCATCAAACCCGTGAGATGTCATCGGAACAGCACGAGGCCGCTGAAGCACACTCCAGCCTGAGGCCATGCTTGGCTAACCACTCCAAAGCAAATGCCAAGGCTAGCAGCGCACGGGTATCCCAGACACCAACACATCATCTCTTATCAAAAGAGGACAATCTTTCCAAAGAGGCCCAAGACGCGCCCAAGAAAATTATTCAGGTACAAACAGCATAGACGCACCAATAATAACACCAAAAAGGAAAGCCCAGCAGACTTCGCCAATGTACAGCTAGGCACGTGGATGTCAGAATACGCGCCAGGGCATAGAAGATCCATGACAACACGAACCTTCTCCCGAATGAAAAGGGAAACCGCCATGGTCAGCGGCGCCGCACAGGCTAAGGGAGCCGGGTTCGTCACGGTCAATCGCCATCGTGTCAACCCCTCGTTTGCGGTGGTTACGCAAGCGAACATGGCGCAGAACGGCCAGTCCCGTAACACCAACGCCCAGGCTGCCTCGGCTCAGGGCCGCACCCCAGCTGGCAAACCGCGCGCTTCGTCCGTCGCCGTCAACGCCAAGCCTTCTATCACCAATGTTGTCGTCCTTCGGGACGGTGGCTTCACTGACGAAACGGACGAGCGCGCACTACGTGCCCGTCCCCCTGGTTCGATTGTCCGCGAAGTTCAAGCGAACATGCACCGGCACCTCCGCATGCCGCTGAAGATCCTTAAAGGCTGGTGGGCGCAATCGGTCAACCTCATGGGCAATTTTGTCTACACGCTCGTGGGCAACCTTCCCTTCTCCTACATCTCTTCCTTCCAGAAATACCTCTGCAACCCATTCCCGGGCTCCCAACTGATCACCACCAAAGGGTGGAAGTGGGCCCACCTCCGCAACGTCCTTCTGATGAACGACAAGTTTGAAATCTGGGACCCGTCCGCGCTCGAGGAACAGGTCCGCCTCAACCCAATGTTTGCGAAGGCCACCTTTTCCTGTGCGCCACACTGGCTCACGGACCCCCACAAACTCATTGGTGTCGCGGAAACCGTCCTTTTCGCCTACGAGGACCTCGACGGCTCCATCACCCGGGCTGCGCTCGACCATGGCGTGGCCATGTTTGGGGCGCCGGTCCAATTTCTCCTCTCGGGCGACAAGCCCACTCTCGTCCAATGCGGTCGCTGCCACCAGGTTGGCCATCGGGACGGGAGCACCTTCTGCACAGTCCCACTCACGGAACTCCGCTTCGTCCGCTGCGGCAAGAACCATGACTCTCGGGATCATAACTTTGAATGCCTGAACCCACACCGCGTCGCCGGCACGTGCGACTGCTCGCACCCCTGCCTGCTCTGCGGCAAGAAGGGGCACAATGCCCGCAGCTGCCAGTGCGCCAAACGGGGGGACTTCCGACCCCCCCCTTACACCCGCATCCGCTCGGACAAGGCCCCTGCGGCGACCGCTGTGGAGGCCCCGTCTGAGGAACCCCCGCCTAGGGCCCCACGGTCTCGCAACCCGCGCCGGCCGAAGGCGAGGGTGGAGGATGACACCTCAAACCTCTTTGACCCTGACCTTTTTGTGGATACGCCCTCCCCCAGCCAGCCCGTGGTGGGCCCGTCGACTGCCAAGAGCAAGGCCACAGACGCTGCCCCCGCGCCCGGCGATGTCGATCCAGCACCCGCCCCTACCATCCCCCAGCGCGTCCGGGCCACCGCCGCTCACCGCCTGTGGGTCCTCACTGAGGAGAACGCTGCTGGCCAAGCACGCGTCACTTACCACGGGATCGAACACCTCGTTGAACTCAGCCAAATGTCCCGCGCCTACCACGGCTTCCGCGACACTGAGTGCTACCGCCTTGACCAGATCGCTAAGGACGACCGGTCGGCCTATTATATACAGGCGAATTATAACTAGGTTCATGGTTAAGTATGGGTTCAGGGTGCTATTTTGACTTAGGGTTACCGCGTATACCCAAATACGTGCCCGCATTTGTCCATGATGGACAAATGCGGGCCTGTATTTGTGACCCGCGTTTGTCCATCGTGGACAAACACGGGCACCAATATTGCTCCCGCGTTTGTCCATTGTGGATAAACGCGGGCACCAATATCGCTCCCGCGTTTGTCCATCGTGGACAAACGCGGAAGCGTATTGACACGGCGAATATGCCATTCGACTCGAAATACAATAAAACCTATATTTCGAGTACAAACACGGCCCGCGTTTGTCCATCATGGACAAACGCGGGAGCATATTTCTTATCCCATGTTTGTCCACAATAAACACGTCCCGCGTTTGTCCATCGTGGACAAACGCGGGTCGTGTTTGTACTCGAAATATAGGTTTTATTGTATTTCGAGTCGAATAGGGTTTAGGGTTTAGGGTTTAGGGTTTAGGGTTTAGGGTTTAGGGTTTAGGGTTTAGGGTTTAGGGTTTAGGGTTTAGGGTTTAGGGTTTAGGGTTTAGGGTTTAGGGTTTAGGGTTTAGGGTTTAGGG
>JAKELH010000956.1:0-19256 GCA_021525015.1 Lactarius pseudohatsudake
CGGCAATTCGCAGACGCAGCTGATCAGTATGGCTATGGCTGAGGCTTCCAAGCTCTTCGACAAGTCCGGTGGTGGTGGCAGTGGCAAGAAGCAAGATGCGGTTAATTGGCGCAGCAATGACCGTCGTCAAACTCCTTGTCAAGAGTAAGTTCAGTGGCGGGTCACTGGTGGCGGAGATAGCGGTGGCCTGGGCAGTCTGTTGCACTGGTGTGCGTGTTGACCGATCGACCCCCCGGTTCTTCGTGTTAATACTGAAGACTGCATGTGGTGAATGTATAGGCCTCTAAGCTTGCGTGACCGATACGTGTCTTGGTGGATTGGAAGTTAATTAGTTAACTGTACCGCCAGAATGTCGGTGAGCGTGCTCAGGGATCACACGGACAACGAGCAGCCTCTTTACTTGTGTAAAAGAATATCAGTTCATTCCGGTGGCATCGTGAAACTATTGTTCTGGCCGCAATCAACTCGAAATTTGAAGAAGGTCAAGCGAAGTGACGGTCACAGTGTTAAGGGCACATTTAATGGAGTGACGTGGGTACAGCCTGTTGAGAAATGGGAGCCTTCAAGTTTCAAGCTTCAAGCTTCAAGTTCCGTGATCAAGGCTTCGTACGCACTGCACCGGCTCATGTACTCATGGTTCAGGCGCCAGTTTTTGTTCTCAGGAGTCTGCGCTTTTCGTTTATTGACCAGTGCAAGGCTTGGTGCAAGGTGCGTCGCGAGGTGCCGTACGGCGAGTACCTACGGTCTATGCACCGGCGTGACATTCGCACGAGACGCCAATTTGGTTACGGTATAGTAACTGGGGCGCCGGCCATGAAAGAAGTACGAGGGTAATTTTATATATATCTACTGTTATGGGCTACTGTATAAATAGAAATACTGAACTACACTACAAATAGTACGGGTATGGATGTGCAACGAGGTATCACTCGAGTCAGAAATAGATAGCCACAGGCAACAGAAGCGACCCTCGCCACCTATGGATGAGATCATGCGAGACCACAAGGTAACACAAAGTAATACCTAAACATCAAAAGTGAAGGTGAGCGGTTGCTCGTCCCTGCCCCAACCCCCTTTCGTGAAATCCAAGTCCACGTATCGTTGCCTCAGGTTAGGCAGCTTGGCATCGCCGAGTGGCCCTTTATGAGATACCATCCCGTCGGACTCGGATGAGATTGCCAAGCCCTCCGTCGACGTGCGAGCCAATAACACTTGCAAGCGTGGGGGGGTGGAAGGTGGTGTATCGAGCTCGTCTGAAGATGTTGGAGGTGAATCAAAGTACGAGGTGGCATCCGAGACAAGTGGAGGAGATCGTGAAACACTGTAGGGTGGCATCTCCCTGGCCCTCGCCAGAGGCCGTAAGTGACTTTGAGGAACAGTCTGCGACTGAGGGAGAGCCTTATAATGAAGGCAATGTACCTTCCTTTGTCTCGCGGTAGGGAATTTCGGCGTTCCAACGCACGAGGCCTCTGCGGTGTGTAGTGAGGGGAGAGTCGACATAAGGTGAGTACTGTGCAGCGGTGCAAAAACGTAATCTGGGGGTGTCACTTCTACGACCTGTTCAGTGGGACGCGATGTGACGGGACGAGATGTGACGGGACGAGATGTTGCTTCTGCCGAGTCAAATGCGGGGGGTGATAGGGAAGTCGACGTCTTGCCCCGACGCGTCGGGAGCGAGGCTATCTTTCGCCTCCGAGGTGTATTCGTCGGCTTTGTTGGCGATACAATGGACTCTTCACTCGCCAACCGAGACTTCGTAGAGTTAGCCGCGATACTGGGAGACCGAATTGGAGAAAAGGGTTTGCTTCTGTTAGAGTCAGAGATGTAAAACACTTCGTGACTCCTTGAAATTCTAGAGGCAGTCTCTTGAGTCGTAGTAGTCATTCGCTCGAAGAGACTGGTCAATGTCGACATATCGGGACTATGGCTTGCCAATGGCCGCACGTCCCGGGCAGGGGTTGGGGGGATAAATGATGTGGGTAAAGCGTTCCGGGGAAGGCAGGACGCTGGAGGTGGAGGTGGAGGGTAGGGAGCAGGAAAACAAGTTTGGGGCGCTGCATGACTGAAGGGGTCATAACGTTTCGAGGTCGATGAGATCAGTGGCGACCTTGGCAACTTGGTACAGATGAGCCTCATGCACAGAACATAAACCAGCTACATACCATTAGGTGGGAATCGACCGCATACGCGGATAAAGTGTATGTCTGTTCTGGTACTTCTTCCAATCGCGAAGTCACGTCGGCACTGGGGTTTGTCACCACCTGGCAGAGCTCGATTAGATGTGTACAAAGAAACAAAGCGGTTGAAGCCTACTCTATCAGAAGTAAGATACGTTGCTTTAAGTCCGAGTCTCGCAATGATTTCGGCTTTCGCTGCGTCGTCCACGCGTATCTGTATGATAGATTTAGCATTGCGAGGGGCTTTTGATATTACGACAGTACTCGCGTCTACACGTTCTGGACGGACAGTAGCTTGAGCACCAGTTTGACATAGTTGCACTCGAGCAATCGACACAATTTGGGAGTCCCAGGCTTGAACCGTCCTTCTGAACAGAACTACGAAAACTTCACGGTAATACTCAGCGAGGTGACCTCCTCCATGAGTAGCGCGGTCGAAGTGGGATTGACAGGTCTTTCTGTACCGATCTACGAATTCCAAATAGGTGCTGGATAGTCGTCGAGCAAGAGCTGGTCGGAGTCCCGCGTCGGTAAGATACTGGGCTGGTGGCCATACTTCGGGGAGATGGAGATAGAGCCGGGATGTCGTCGACGATTTGAGACCAGTGGGCGTATAACAGTGCGTGTCGGAAAGTAGCCGTATTTCACGGAAGCCGTCACAAAAGTCCTGCATGAAGGGGAAGATTCCTGGCATCGTGCAGATAACAGAGGTTTGGGAGCGTGAAAGACCTGACGAGGGTTATATTAGTGCCACCGTCCTGGGTATTTGTTGGCATTTGTTCGAACAATCGCCCATTGTGATTATATAATGCTCGTTTGTTTGGAGGCTCAAAGCTCTGGAGAGGCGACCATTACTGGTCGACTCCTTACACCCGCCACACCCCACCGACATGAATGCCACTTTGCGCGACAGACTTATTCTAGTGGAGCAACTGTTTCTAATTGCCGTCGTTGCTCAAGATGAGACGGCCCTTAAAGAATTCTCCCTGGAGTTGTCCCGGCTTACCCATCATTTTAAAGCTGTCGAAGCAAGTGGGGGCCTGGACGACGACACTGCTCTTCTCCTCTCCCATGTGTCACAAGTCATCAGAGCTACGACCCAGTGCGTGCTGGAATGCGAGGATGTTTTAACGGGTACCCAAACTGGTCTTATAAGTGGCTCCAAACTTTCCCTGTCACCGGACGACCTGCTCCCAGTGTCAACAAGCTCTCCAACATTTACACCATACTGCCTCTTATTCTCCCACTTTTCTTCTTCCGGAACTGTCGGTATTCTGGGCCACAACAAACTTCTTGATGCATGTGCATATCGTTGGCTCCTGCAAAATATGCACAACCCTTACCCCACCCCCACTCAATTGCAGACCATGGGTGATGAATCCATGACTTCTGTGGCACAAGCGGAACATTGGTTCCAAGAGGCGAGAGATTTGGTTGGTTGGACCAGGCTCTCCCACGAGTTCTTCACAGGCTCCCTTAATGCGACTATAACTGCTGCCAAGCGAGTCTATTTGGAACACGACAATTCCATCCCTTTCTATATTGCATTTGCCTTGTCTAAGGTCAAGGCCTCTATGGAAACACTTTTTGCGGAGCATCCTGCGTTACCTACTCTAACGAGTCACGTCGGATGCTCGGATCAGGTGCTGCGACCCATTCCAGTTGGTAGGATCATTTTAAGAAATTTAAGGAAGAGCATAGCTAACTCGTTATGTCCAAGTCAACGACTCAGTACATTTCAACGACCTTTTGGATAAAGGAGAAATGGAAGAAGATACCACACCACCGCCTCCTGTCGCTGGCCGCAAAAGGGATCTCCCTGAAGATACAATCACACCACTGGCTTCTGATTTGCATAGGCCTCTAAAACGGCTTCGGTGTGTATTTTATATATATATTCACGGTCTCACATGTACTGAAAAAAAATGTGCGTGATAGTGCACAGTCTCTTCGCCAAGTCCATCCGTATTCGGAAAGTGTGCACCCCTTATCAAACACGGGCTCCGCTGTCAAGAAAAGCGCAACCGATGCGTCGATTCACACATGGGTTACCCCTGTTACGTCCGTCCAGCTATCAGACCCATCGTTTCCGGTCGGCTCAAAGCCCTCTCCGGACTCCCTCGTCTTCGATTCCACGGGACAGAGGCAGACAGATTCCTATGGCGATGCATCGGAATCGGTAGTCGTCTCACCTGGTCCACCGGTTTCACGGGGGGGAATGTGTAATCAGCAAATCTCGGAGGGTTCGCCTCTGGTACCCTCCGAACAACAACAATTCAGTCTGTCTACCAACCACAGACGGTATCCGTCCCTAGGTCCTGTTCCGACCTTCGCGTGGCCCGTTCCACCTTCTTTAGACCGCCCTCTCACCAATTCTACAGGGGCTTCGCCAATTACAGCTAGCCCAGGTGCCCCCGTCGGTCTTAATGTCTTCGACTGGAACTCGATCCCAAATCCACTGGTCAAATCCACAATACCGACAAGTACGTGTCACCTACCCTGACGTATGAAGGCTTATTTCTTGGGTCTGATAGATCAACCCACATCAGTTTATGTCCCAAGTTCGGACCTCGCTGCGTTGAACTTCGAGCTTCCTGATCCCCTATATCTAGAACAATTGGTAGAAAAGAACCCTTCTTTTACGTTGGATGATCTAGGGTCATTAGAAGACTTGAGCTTGCCACAGTTTTCGATACCAGCGACTTTCCCTCCTGACGTATCCGCCTCTCCTTCGGCGTCGTTCTGTTCGGATAATTCCACATTTTCTCCGCAAGAGATGGACTGGTCAGCTATTACTGACTTCATCAATCAGATTTCGTCGTTCTCAGCGGAGTCATCGTTCGCGCCTTCACCTTCAGCGACCTTCGACGCTGCGCCAAGTACTCCAGAGAACCCCATTGGTTCGTTGCTCCCGCCAGTACCTCAAGAAGTTAGCAAGCCCATATCCGTAATGGATCCATCAATCCCTCCCAGCGTTTTTTTCCCACCCGAGCCCGGCATCTTCACTGAAGACGCGAGTGTGTGGTCGTTGTTGTGCGGACTGTCATAACAACGTCGTTGTATTATTATGAACATTGTACAGTTTTTATATTCTTTAGACCTATACCCAGTTCACACATCTTGTCCATCCGCCGTAGCGCTTATACTTATCCACCAACATCCTCTCTGGGGTCTCTCATTCCTCTATTCCCAACTCTTGTTGCATGCTGTCTATAATTTTCCGCTATCATGTCCTTTGTGTGTCACCAGGAAATAAACATGTGTAGTATTCAGTGTCGTCCTGGTACGGCTACCTCTTCCTCTATGCGCCACCGGCCAACCTCTCGCATCGCCTTCTCATCTCCGCCCGCCAACTCCGGAGCAGCCAGCAATGCCCCAAGCATCGCCCACGGGTCCTCACCACCGCCATGCCTAAGAATTTCCCGCTTATACCGCTCGCCCGTCTCGCGATTGAGCGGGTCGCGCACGAACAGCTGTCTCCACACGCGCGCGGCGATCGCACGGTCAAAGAGGTACGAGTAGTACGTCGCGCCGTAGCCAAACAGGTGTCCGAACTGGGTCTGCCAGCTCGTGCCGGGCACGTACGGCACGATCCCGCGCTCGTCGTGCAGCTTCGCGAGCGCGGCGGTCGAGTCGAACGAGCGGTCCATGGCCGCGCGCGAGTGGTACGTCTGGTCGAGCACGGCGAGCAGGATCTGGCCGTACGTGTCGATGTTGCGGCACGGGTCCTCGTGGTGATTCGCCACGGCGTCGGCGTCGGCGCGTCTGGCGGTGGCGGGTGCGCCGAAGAGCGCGAGGACGTGCGGGGACGTGAGGAAGTGTTCCATCAAGATGGAGGGCAGCTCGACAAAGTCGGTCGCGCAGCGCGTGCCCGAGACGTTCTGGTACTCGGTGCGGCCGATCATGGCTGTGGGAGAACGTAGTGTGTCAGACCCCTGGAGACAAAGCGACGGGACATTGCGTACAGTGCATCGCGTGTCCCATTTCGTGGAAGAGCGTCAGGACCTCGTGCCACTCTAACACCGCAGGGCCCCGCGAGTGTAACGGGGAGCGGGAAAACTCGGTCAGCAGCACGACGACGGGCAGCTGGAACGTGCCGCCTGCGAATCGCCGCTGCCCGCCCGCCTCAAACGCGCGCGAGACATCGACGGCCTGCCTGTAGTCCTCTGCTGGTAAAATGTCACCGGCTGCGTCGTCGTCGTCGGTGCGCCGCGAACATCGCACGGTATAGTGCGCTGCGCCACTCGACTTGTTTGGCCGCGCGAACAGATCGGTATAGATCCAGCCCAGGAGGCCGTCAGTCTCGTCTACCACCTCGAGCTTTTCAACGTCCGGATGCCAGACCTCGCCGGGAGAAAGTTCGACGGGACGAAGGGTCACGCCGTAAAGGCTCTGGAATAGTCGCGAAAGAGCCTGAAACACTGTCCCGAGAGTCAGCGGAGGTAATGGTATTGGGGGTGCGGGGGGTTCTGGGGGGCAATAGTAGTCTCTGTCCCAAGCCTGTATGACAGGTAGAGCATTGCTTTTTAGTTGGGCCTGCTTGCGCAAGCTTAGTGAATGTAGGGCCTGTCGCGCATGCGGCCAGGTGTGGTCTAGTAGTGTGTCTAAAAATTGTTGAACATTTTCTGTCGACGAGAGAGTATATCAGTACTTGGGCCACTTGAGGCACATAGGGGCGCGGTGCTAACCAGGAGATTTGGCCATTTTGTCTCCTAGTGCCATGTGTGAAAAGCTTTCAGAGCCCACCAGCCGCGCCAACTGGCCGCGCGTACGAAGCAGAGTTTCGAGGGTATCGATCTGCTCTGGGGTGCTAGAGTTGGCGGCGATGTAGACCTTTCGCCGTGGGTCTTCACCGGGCGCATAGCGCATTATCATCTGCGCCTGAAGGGAGCCAGGGTAGATGAGTAGATCGCGCTGCGTAAAGCGAGACTGCAACTGTAGCCGAGAGCCAAGGCCAAAGTCTTTCAAGCCATGCAACTCCGAAGGTTTGATGGCCGCGGGAGGTCTTGAGTTGGAGGCCTCGTTCAGGAATCGTCGCCCGAGGACGAGGATCTCAGACGATAGGGTGACGAAGCGCTCTCGTTGTTCAGGGGGGAGACTGATGCCAGACTTCTCAAAGTCCCGCGAAAATGTGAGGGCAGTTTGGTACGCCTCGCGACTGAGGGTTCGGACTATCGATGGGTCTGAAAGAACGTCCCGAAGAGTCTGTAAGTCAAAGCAGACGTTCAATCGCTATTCAGAATAAGAAAAACTTGCCAGCAGACGTACTTCGTTCAACCCAACGTCAGTGTTTAGAACGTTCATGTACTCGCACAACTGCTCGTACGCCTCGTCCGCGCTCTTCACCCACTCTGGATCGGGATGCGCATTTCGAATCAGCTCCGCAAGATCAATGACAGAGCATAGCATGTCGCTGAGCCTGTCAAGGTTCTTGACAGCTTTTAAAAGCTCATCCCGAGACTGGCGAGCGCGGACTATGCGCTCCGTGAGCAGTTGGGCTCGGACGAGGGTAGCCAAGGCGAGGTTATGGAAAGAGGACGGAGAAACAAGGGCAGGTTGTCCGAAAAGACCCGTTGGTGACCTCGACCACGATGGACGGTGGCCCGGATTATCGAAGGCGGACACGAAGTCATTAGCATCGGCGTTGAGTGCGGTGGTCAAGGTGCGCCGTTTGAGAGAAGGTCGTACCCTCTGTACACGTTTGATGGAGAGACGCACATTGCGAGCGAGCATATTAATGCAGGCAATGGCGAAGAGCACGAGAGAGCACTCGGACCAAGGAAAGGGCTATTTACCATATTATATAAGCACACGACGGAGCAATGATGAGTGCTATAGATCACCCTAAACGGTAAATAATACAGCACAGTGAAAGGTAGAACGTCTACGTGTATTGAAAAAAAAAGCTGTAATGGTATGGAGATGCGGAGAATAACTTATATATGGGAAGTGGGAAGAAGATGCACAAGGTGTGAGACTAGTATGCAATATTCAATTCTCGTCCATGCTCGGCGCAGGAGATAGACTGCCTTCCAAGCGCGGCACGGTAGTCGATTCACTCGACGTAAAATCGCTACCCGCACCACGGGAATTCGCATTTTGATGGACTGGCGGCACGGCTGGTGATGCGGGGACCGGTTCCACCGCATAGTACCAGAACCTGCTCCTTTTCCGTCCAGCGACTTGTTCCATAGCGACTTCTGTTGGCTTGACCGCCGCAGCACCAGAGTGCGTCATTTGTAGAGGCTTCTCGGCAGGCAAATCGACTGGGGAATCCATAGCCATAGCTACGTCGGATACCCCAGACTTGACGCTCAGGGTATCTTCAGTGCGCGCGCGCTTTGACGGCGGCTCGTCAAGGTGAGCTTCTGGTGGTGCACCGAGTCGTGCAGACCTCCGCTCACCCCGCCATTGGCTCCACGGTTCGATTTCAGGTGCTGAACGCTTCGTGCCATTGTTGACAACTGCTGTCCGTGTTGACCGTCGCCGCCCTTCGTCAGTTGCTGCCCGCCTGTAGCTGGTGGATGCGGACGCAGTATCCGATCGCGAGTTCATAAAATCGGCGTCTTCGTCCGCAGACACATTATTTTCTTGATATTCGCCGTCCTTCTCGTTCTGTTATCCGTTTATTCAAAGTACTCGAATCAGGCCAGAATTAGGGAAACATACGTCGCTATTTTCGACCCCGTAGTAAACGTAATCAGGCCTGCGGGCCTGCCGCCGCGTACGCGTTTGCCTGATTTCGGCCTGAGCAAGAAACATGTTGCGTTGCTCAACCTTTTTGCGCGCACGCTGTATTCGCTGGAAGTACATGTAAGCCTCACAAACGACAGGCAAAAAAAAAAAGACAAGACAAATAAAGGAGGCTGTACAGAAGTGGCGCGCCACAACCAGTAGCCGAGAAGCGCTGCTCTTTCCCAAGAAACGCACCGTAAGTTCTTTATCAACGACTTCTAGCCGACCTTCAAGGGCAGAGATGAGATTTTGGTGAGCAATTTCAGTTTTCAGCTTGGGTTTCCTGGGTGCTGATGCCTTCAGCTTCTCGATCAATGCAACGTATTCGTCTCTCGTAGACGATATCGTTTGAATTGTTGATGTCACCTTCCATGGATTGGTCGACAAGTAAACCCTGGGTGAGTCTGAGCGCGAATCAGGTCCACGGGGTAAACACGGTGTCGGAATATTTTGTGATAAGATAGGGGACGGCGAACGCCGCATAATTGGAAGAGAAAGGAAAGCACACAGGACGTCAGGATCAGGGCAAATATACGCAAATATCAGAGTGGGGGGAAAGAGGGGTGCACGGACCATCTACAACCCAATAACGTTTCCTTGAGCTGTCCTGTCCTACCGGACCATAAGTGAGGCTCTCGCGGCTATGTGGGTCGGACGGGTCTGGGATCGGTATATCGGCGGGCTCTTTCTTTTTGTGTTTGCCGTGGCCCACACCCCACGCGTGGTCAATGAGGCCTTTGATCTCCGCACTGTGGGCCAACTGTAGCTCGACCAATTGACGCAGAATCTTAAGCTAGGACCCGGTAATAATATGGTTAATAAACCCGAAAAGAGTACCGCGAGGAGACGCACCTTTACGTCCCACTCCGCGGCAAAAAAACCTCCGTCTAGACCTTTGAAAGGGTCCGCGTTTGTTCCCAGATCATCATCCCAGAACACCGTCCTTTCAGACCCCTTTGAATAATCAGCCAACACCCCCGATAGTGTGCTCGAAATTTGATCCGCGCTATTGGAACAAGAAAGGTTCTATCCTTGTTCTACGAGTCGGGCAATGCAGTAGGAAGTCGACTCACCTGATATTACGCGTGCTAGGTCTCAGATTCAGCACAAAACGCGTGAGTATTTGCGTCATGACCGTGTGCGGCTCATTCGACAGGAGAGCATCCTCGAAGCTGCCGTGTATACACGACGAATCAGTAAACGTAGAACGAATGAAAGGGCACTGCACGCACTCCATAGGAGAATTTAAACCTTCCACCTTTCCTCGCATTTGCGTGAATTTGACTATGAACGAGTACACAAAGAGAGACTCCCAGCGATCTTTAGGATGAGTAGCAGCCGAAGGTGGGCAGAGGTGACCCCTCTTGTCGGTGATGGGCTCAATAGGAGCCTTTCTCATGATGATGGTTTGTGTTGAGAGACGCCGTGATGAAGGTTGGCACAAGAAGCAGACGCGGTTTCACGCGCCGGGTTTACATCTCGTCATCTATTTCAAGTCCAATTGGACAAACATGCTACAATAACGACTTTCCCGGTGCGCGGCCAGCTCAGTGATCAAGTCCAAGACCTTACGTAGCCCTCGTGTACGATGTCTTTGACGCGTGATACCAGTAGTAGCGATAGACGGAATACAGGGCATAGTGAAGAGGAAAGTAACGTATCCACGCAATAACCCCCCGGAATTCTCCACACAACATTATCCAGGCCCAACCTAATTGATGGATGATCAGATGAGACGAGACAGGAGAAGATACCTGTCATGCTCACCTTTGGGATGTCATGGTGCTCACTGAGTGCCTCAAGCTTGGAGTTAAACTCATGAACGCGATCCTTGTGAGTCTTCCCTGCCAGCTTCTTCACCCTCTCGGCAAGCTACGTGGCGCATGAATAAAAATACGACCGCAAAGGAATAACATACGCACCCGCTTACGCTGGACCTGCTGAAATCGCTTCTCGGCGGCTGTCTTCTTGTCATCACTGCTGCCCGCGATGGCAGGAGAACCCCTGCCACTTCCTGAAGGGGAGGCCTTATTAGACTGCTCCTCGTCCTGAATGGCGCCTTTAGCAGTCTGGTCGCTCTTTGGTTTTTTTTTCCTGAAAAGAGTGTGGGAATGAGATGGAATAAATAGGCAAATGAAAGCTCACTTTTTAACTACACCACCCTCAGCGACCCCTTTGAGTTTAAGGGATCCGCCTGGGCGGAAGTCATAGTCGGACATGGTCGTGAGAGACAAAGCCTAGGAGGCGTTACGGCCGAGAGTGACCCGAGTCCACGTGACAGGTTGTCGACGGCCAGCACTGAGGAGAGCAAAGCAACCCAAGCTGTCATGGCCGTATTCTCTCCGCTTCAGCTCGTCGCGTCAATTCCACCAGTAACGCGTTCCTTCGCTGCTGCAACTCTCTTGTTTTCTCTCTCCTTTCTATACTTAACATGGCGATTTGGAGCTGAATACCCACTGCTTTATCTCACCGTCGTACCTGGCTCAAGTCTATTCTATCCCTGGACTTTCTTCACTTCCGTCTTTGTCGAGACGAGCATCTTTGAGGTCTGTCCATCCCTCGACGCCAATTTCCCCTCATGACACCGTTTTCCAGCTCACTCTCACCCTCGTCGTGATTCCCCCTTCTCTGCGGTACTTGGAACGGCTCTGGGGTAGCCTCGAGACCATCAAGTTCATCGCAGTCGTGGTCACCTTTTCAAATATTATTGCATTCTGCGTCAATTGGATCGAATTTGCCGTGCTCAGAAATGCAGACCTCTTCTTGTGAGCCTCTTTACCTTTAAATATAGCTTTTCTTAAGAGTCTTTTTTGCAGATATGGCATGTGGTATCACGGACAAATGGCGTTGCAAGTTGGTATCTTGGTTGCTTTCACGCAAATCATTCCCGAACATCAAGTTCAACTGTTTGGCGTCATTAGGGCTCGCGTTAAGGTACGACTCGTAGGTATCAAGTGTCCGCAGCTCCGACTAACAATAGCCTATAGACGCTTCCAATGGCTTATGTCACATTCTCTACAGTAATGTGCATCATCGGGTACCAGTGTCCATTCATAGTCATTCAATTTGGATGGCTTGTCTCGTGGATATGGCTCCGATTTTACAAAAAGAACACCAACGAAATCTTGAACGGTGGTCCCACATATGGCGACCGTAGCGAGACGTTCGCCTTGGTCAACTCGTTTCCACCTTTCTTACAGTGAGTCACCATCACTACCCGACGATTTTCTCTGAAGCATCGAAATTTTCCATTAGTACCCCGATCACTTTTCTCGGGAACACCACGCATAAATACGCTTCACGATTTCATCTCATTCCGAGTGCTGGAGCCGACTTGGAGGCCAATCATGCTCAGCCAGTAAATACGCGTGCTGAAGCCGAGCGAAGGAGGTTCGTATTGCGTTCCTAGTTGCGAAGTGGATGATAATCGGGCCTTTCAGGGCTATGGCATTGAAGGCACTTGACCAGAGACTTGCAAACCCTGCGAACACGCCGTCTGCCGCGCAGTCATCTCGCCCGCAACCACCAGCCGGCTCATCAAAGCCGGAGACCACCAAAACTCCTGATGAACATGAGGCAGGGGATCTAGGTGCGAGCGGAAAAACGAGCCGGTGATGAGCCTGTCGACACTTTTTGTAATTCTTTGCCGAATTATGTCCATCTACATACATGCGCGACCGTGTGCCAGACTTTAATTATTTTGATCTTACAGTAATTGAACAGTTTGCGTGTCTTTGTTGAATGTGTGAGAATTTGGCGTCGGTTGTGTCTGCTATGTAGGCTTGAACGGTTACTACAGTGCACTCATGGCGGTCCCACTTTCCTCACCCTCATCATCGTCCTCACCACTACAACGACCCTCCAATTTCTCCCCGCAGCTATCGCCTTTGCAGGGGCTTCGAACGCCCACTTTGCCCTGGCCCCCGCGGGGGACACCACGTTCTGTATCCCTCCACACTTCTGGCACCGAAGACCCGGACGAGTTGTTCACGAAATTCACTGTGTCCGAGGTGAAGCAGGTCCACAATCGCCTGCTGTACGCCCAATCCAACTAGCTTCTGTGTTCACTCTAAGCCCCGTGTGCAACAGGACTGATGCAGACGCCAAGCAAGAGGAGTTGCGGCTCATGGTCGGGTGCGTGGACGTGTTCTGCCCCTCGAGATTTTCTAGAACTCGAATATGAAAGCGCAGGGAACGGTACCGCGATCTCTTGCAGGCGTCGTCCTCCATAATATCTATTGCCCAGTCTTCTCGAGATGTCCTCAGCGCCCTCGAGGACATCAGGACGTCTATTCCGGCTGAGCTACCTCGGTCGGTGCGAAGAACTAGCGCCACAGAAAAGGGCGGTAAGCGTGGGCAGCCTCCATTTCGATACCTTTGTCGATGATACCCGCGAATCAGATACACAGCTGCGCATATTGCAATCTGTGGCCGCCCATATAAAGCTACTGCTTGACACCCCAGAACATATATGGCGCCTCCTCGAGAAGAAAAAGTATTTACATGCGGGGTGGTTGTTTCTCCTTGCACGTATCATCTACCAAGCGTTGGTGCGGACGGACACCGAGGATGAGGAGGATGATTGGAGGGCGCAGGGAATCGATGTTCTCGTACGCAGCGCTGTTTATAGCTCATCGGTGCAGGTGCTCATGGTGTATTGCAGGAGCAATTTCCTCTTGTTCAGCGACAATGGGACACTGTTTCCCAGTTACGGGCGCAAATTACCTACAAAGCTACTCTGTCTCTTCGTGATTCCGGTGCGTCGTTAGAGGTACGTTTATTGCGTATGTTAGCTCTTGATTTCTGGCCAACGCGTGCTCCAGGATGTATGCTCTATCCTCTTGACGCTCCACCTCCTCGAATCCCGGCCGCTGATAGACGTACTGACAATATTTCTCACGCAACGAACAAGGAACCTACAGACAACCTTGTCGCGAAGCCCAAAATCTGCACCCAATGGGTCTTTACCTAATGGCAGCTTGCCAAAATCCAAGAAAACTATCGTTCGAGAGACGAGAGAAGGACTTGAGGCAGTCCTTGACGCTATAGCCTCGACTGTCGCCCTAGCACGGGCCGTATTCAGCAATCGGAGCGATGACAGTCCCTCTCTCATGTCCCGCGTCCTTTTGTTCGTCCAGTCAGATATCCCCGTGCCGGATGCCTCGCTACCACCCGAGCTCCAGATGTCTACACAGCACCTTCTTTCCACTCTACCATCCGCATCTCATTTCGCCCTGCTCCCAAGCTCCATCCGGTCGTATAGGCCCTACGTAGACTTGGCCTCCGCGACGTCGTCGATACCCCCTGCGCAACTCGCGCTGCAACTAAGCGAATGGTTCTCCAAGGCGGTGACCAATTTGCGAAACGCCGCGGAAGGTTGGTTCACCGATCTACGGACGTTGAAGGAAGTATGGGCTGTGCGCTCGTGGTTTGATGAGTGGCTCGGAGGAAAGGTGCTCGAGGACGGAGAGAAGCAGGGACTAGCAGAGGTCATCGACGGCGTTGCGCACGGACAAGCAGTCAAGATTCTGAGAAGGGTGCTGGGGGACTTGCAGGATCGTTTTCACGACGAATTGCGAGCTGCTTTGTCACAGCTTCGAGACGGCACGAGTCTCGTAGGTATGTGTTTGTTTATTTCAGAAAAAGCTTTTCGAGGGAACTCACCTGCGAGCAGAGAGCACCCCGACCAATTTTCTATTTCAGCCTGTTGTCCCTCCGACCTTCGACGTCAGTTTAGGATCCACCTTGGTCTCGGCCTTCCGTAAATATGAATCGGCACTTCAACGGCAAGTTACCACTCGAACGCCCTTACTGCATAAGATTGTTTGTTCCCTTGAAGACGCCGCAAAAGCTCTACGAGACGATTCCGACGGGTAACTTCGCACATCGTTCTCTCTGAAAGTGTATTCATGAATGTCTTGTTAGGAAACTCACAGGGAAGCTAAGAAAAGCCTATGCGCCGCTCGTAGAAGACTGTTGCGCGGCCATTCTAGCCGCCCTTTCTTCAAATGTAGTTGAGCTGAAGTCAGGGACAGGTATGCTTTCCCCCAGTGCTGCGTGTGTATGTGGCTCTAATGATGCAGACACGGACATTCGCTCGCTCGCATTTTTGAGCCGGCTCACTGAAACACTTCACGCATCTCCGTTCGACTCGGATCTCGGATGCGATGCAATCAGCACCAGAATCAGTACGTTTTACATTTTTTTTTTATAAAACGAATCATTGTGTCAATCAAATCAGATTTTCGCGGCGGCATCTCAGCACTGCGCGAACAGTCTGTCACCCAATGGAGGGGTTTTGTAGTGAGCACGGTCTTGGCGGATTATCTGAAGACCCCTCTGCACGCTCAAAGTCGTAGCGATCGTAAGGCTCTCCCGACGCCGACGCCGTTTTACGAAGTCTGACCGAATTTCTGTAGTGTCTTGCCAGCCATCCTGGTCCCTTATGCATGCGCTGTTATCTCTGTCTTCCTATGTGCACTCTGTCGAAACACCCTCCAGCTCTACTACTGGAAAGCACAAGCGTGGCATTGCTGAAACGGTCATCAGGCACTTCGTTACCTCCCTTGTCGACACGCTGGAGGCTTCTGAAGAACTACGCGGTGCACAAGCAAACGTTTGGGACCTGAAATTCCTTAGAAAACTTTTGGCCTTGTGGACGGAGGAGTGGGACGGGTTGTTAAAATTAGACAAATTAATCGGGCAAGTGCGGGTATGTTGTCCTCCACAGACTATGATTACGGATATATGCTCACCCCTTCCAATCGCAGCCTTCCAGCAGTCCGACTGACGGCGAGGATTCCCTTTTAGAACAGCACGTATTACGCACCCAAATCCTCATAGCGCCACTTCTACCCCTTGCACCATCACACCCACCGACGAACCCGAGTAAGTCCTCAGGGAAGGATACGAGGACTGAGAGTCTTT
This sequence comes from Lactarius pseudohatsudake, assembly GCA_021525015.1. NCBI lineage: Eukaryota > Fungi > Basidiomycota > Agaricomycetes > Russulales > Russulaceae > Lactarius > Lactarius pseudohatsudake. Next base: position 15,840 of record JAKELH010000956.1, read on the forward strand.
TGCTGTTCGGTGTGCCACCCGCGGAGCAGGCTACGCAACCCGTGATGGATCTCGTTAAACCAGGACCTCGCTTCGGATCATTATTAGTAGGCAGCACGCCGGTCGCTAGGTAGAGTATTTTATTACTCACATAGTTAATAATACCCTCTCGCCAAAAACCACATTGATTACAGAGGGCAACCATATCTAGTAAGGACCCCGGACAATATCCGACGGAAGCTTCGCCCAAAGCGCGGGCAAGAACCGCTGTATGCGCATTCGAACCTCATCTCCGACTCCGCGTTGGTTGGCGAACTTGAGGAGAATCCGTGCGCCTTCTGCATCTGGCGGGACGCCCTGACCGTCCATTTCAAGGCAGAAATACCGCGCGGCCTCGTCGAGTTGACCCAGGCGACAGAGGCACTCGAGCCAGGCGTGCCAGTTGCGCAGGTTGAGCTTATAGCCGTTCGCACGCAGGCCAGCGAAGATCTGCACGGCGGCGCGACCAGCGCCCGTGTACCCGCAGGCGTCGAAGATGATGCTCACGCTCGCGGCGTCGACCCGGCCCTCAAGGAACAGCCTGTCCCATATGCGGCGGGCGTCCTCGAAAGCGCCGGCGCGCTGGTAGGTGTCCATGAGCTGGTTCCAGAACGGGGTGTCGAGCGTCACGGACGTGCTGATGCTCAGGAGGTGCTGCACTTCGCGCGCGGTGTGCACCATCTTCTGGAGGTTGGGGATGGTGTCCGGGTCCGATGGCTTTGCGTGTGCGGCCATGCGCGCCATTTGCCGGAACATGTTCGTGTACAGGTGCGGGAGGACGGGCGAGCCGTCCTCTTGCATGTCCCTCACGATCTGGAAATAGTCTTGCCAGGGTGGGATGGTGCGGTTGTCGAGTTTCAGGGTCGTGAACGTGTGGAGTATGGCCGCGTAGCCCTTTGCCTGGAACGGGATCTGCGTGCGCTCGCGGACGGTTTTGTACGCGTCGAAGGCCTCGGAAAAGCTAGATGCGGATCGCATGAGGAGGATCACGAGCGAGGTGACGTGTGCGCTGTCCGAAAGTCCGCGTCGCTTCATCTCTTCGAGCATGTCAATGGCAACGGGCATGTACTTCGTTTTGTTGGCAGAAGCCGAGAGGGCGCGGAGTAGAGTTTGAAAGAGCGCCACCCGAGGGCCAATGTTCGGTGTCCTGGGGCCGTCTTCGATCTCTCGGTATATCTCGAGGGCCAAGTCGAGGGCCGCGTCTGTGGGTGACCGGAGCGAAGACGAACAGAGGGAACGAATCACCGGTTCGGCGAGAGGCAGGTCTACGGGTACTCCCGCACCTTTTGCTGCACGGTAGATCTCCAGGACTGCAGTGGGAGACCGCATCAACAGAGCGTTCCGAATGACCTTGGACCAAACTTGAGATCCGGCCTTGATTTTGAACGTCCGCTCCCAAAACGCGATATCGGCCGCTTTGCGCGCATCATCGAGCAAAGAGATCAAGGTGGCTTGAGATGGCCTAAACCCACGTCCACGAAGGGAGCGGTAGAGCTCCACGGCAGCACCCCGTCCGTTTGAGCGCAAAGCTTGCGCAAATTGCACGTTGAAATCGTGGCCGGACCGCCTGCGGGATGACTGCTGAGGCGTCGAAAGTCGTGAGCGGTAAATTTCCTCGACTCTTGCAGCTTGAGAGGGTAACTCCAGGCCGTTGAAACCCTCCAGCAATGTGGCGAGGAGAGCGTCGTCGAACGGGAGTCCTGCGCGCGACATGTGGCCGATGATCCGAATAATCCAGAGGAAGTGGTGGGAAGAAGACATGAACACTTTACGGACGAGGAACTCGTATGTCGCGTTGGTTGGAGGACGATCCTGGGACCGCATGATATGTGTCCCCCGCGACATGGACTGGACGTCGCTGTGCACCAAACAATGTTCCATGAACATGTGCCAAAATTCTAACGTGGGCCGGATGTTCCCCGGCTTCGTCGGCATCGTTGTGAGCCACTTGAGAAGGGCAGTCGTGTTTCCGCTGTCTGCCAAGGCACGGAGCACCGTGCGGTGGGTACCGGCCGTGACGACATGGCCAAAAAGAGGCATCATATCGTCCAGCAGGTCTACGATGAGAAGGAAGTCATCTAGTTTGGGCGGACGCGGCGAGGACATCGAGCGCGTTGTGCAGGTCGGTTCGTGTGAGCAGGCCGCCGCGATCAAGAGATTGGATGGGATGAGGGTCGCGAAGGGCCTTGCGTAATGATCGATAGGCAGAGCGAAGGTCCAAGGTCGGTGTGGGCGGGCGAAGCGCTACAATGCCAGATGCGCTCGCGCAGCTGAGAGGTAAGAGATTGGATGGGCGGGCGGGCGACGACGGACGATGAGGCGAGTCGTGCGAGTCCAGTTAAGAACATGCGATACGCGTGACCAGCCAACACGTCACGCTTCTACCGACAACCTCCACGTTGCTCTTTCTGTTCTTATTCCCCACTTCCTCTATCCACGATGTCCGAGAAAATTCAAGAGTTCCTTGATATTCCCCAGGAGTTTATCCGCGAGGGCAACCAGGTTCGTCAATTCCCCTCGTAACTCCAATACGCTTCTCTCATCATCCCCACCCAGTTTCTGGTCCGGTGTACAAAACCCTCTCAAAAAGGTCTTCGTGCTATGTTTTCTTGCTAAACCCGGAACACTCGTTGAACGTGTTTCTTCGCTCATTAGAGTTCGTGCAAATTTCAAAGGCAGTCGCCATTGGCTTTGCTGTCATGGGATTCATCGGGGTACTTGGTAAAGCTTATTCACATTCCCATGTAAGTCTACCATTTCTGCGGGCATGTATTACTGATCTATAATTCGAACCTACAGTAATAACATTCTCGTGTATGTATACGTGTCCTACTGTCCTTTTCGTGGTCCTCATGTCCGTTTTCAGAGGAGGTGCATGAGCCAGAGACGGCGCGTTCCTTGTACATCCATCTTACTTCAGACACCGTCTACATGTACTGTGCATTCCCTACTCCGGAGAGGTATGCAGTCGGTCGCAGTGAGCGTGCTCCACTTTCAAGCGAAGCTGTATGCCTGGGTGAAAACCCCGTGAGGTCGAAGCCGTAATTGGTTCAGCTCCGTCTATGTCTTCCCTCGTGGGGCCACCGAGACCATGATTCACTGGTAGATTGCGCCATTCCAGGGGACTATGGCCATGACTCTCGCAAATAGGGAGAACTAAGAGCATCACCCGCAGAGGTCATGTTGCTGGTAGTTGCACGCTGGTCAAATGACGCAGGAGGGGTTTCCAACGGCGCTGCCTTTCGTATCCCCCAAGCTTCAAGTATATCCTGTGAATGAACTGGTCCAGATCAATTCCCAATTTTTATTTATTTCCTGGCTCACATTTGTGTTGCAAAGACGAGAAACGTCGCCAGAGGGACTAATGATAGATTCAGTGGTACGAAAATCATTAAAGCG
>JAKELH010000957.1:0-19211 GCA_021525015.1 Lactarius pseudohatsudake
GGCGGGTTCCCGGGGGTAGGCCCCATCAGCAACCAGCCTCGGACGTCAGATAGGCTCCAAGGTAACACACCCATGGTTTTCAACGGCGACCGCACCAAGGCCCTGCAGTTCAGGGCGCAGTGGAACCTCTACCAAGGAGTTAATAGTACAAGCAATATTATGCGCAACTACTACCGCCGATCACTCCTCTTCCTTGGCTACATCCAGGGAGACCTAGTCAACGAATGGGTAATGTACATGACTGACTGGCTGATGTGCCAGACAGAAGCCGGATTTCCCGAACACACTCAACGTCTCTGGGAAGAAACCCTTCGCACCTTCAACAGAAGATTCTCGAACACCATGGAAAAGGAGCAGGCGCAGGCAGAACTACGCAAAGGGATCCACATGAAGGACGGAGACATTGACAGCTATGTAGCCACCTTTGAACGTCTTGCTCAACAAGCTGACTACAACCTCGACGCCCCTCAAACGATAGACCTATTCACGGCAGGACTGCCAAAGGGACTGTTTACCAAAGTCTACGAACAATATGAACCCGCTACGTTCGAGGCATGGAAACAAGCGGCAATGAAAAAGCAGCAGCAGTATCTGCACCTACAGGCATGTCTCAATTCGATAAAACCATCCACCCCGAAAGCTACCCCGCGTCTTAGTGCCTGGGGACCCCCACAGAGCGGGTGGGCACCGAGAAACCTGCCCCACCAGCAAAATCCCAACGCCATGGACACCTCGGCGGATCGAACAAGGGCACGAGGAGCGGAAGCTGAGGGCACCCAGGGAAGACTCGCCGGAGCCGAATTCATACTCGGCAACCAACAAAGGCCACCCTATCCGCCCAGAGGAGGACCCAGGACGCGGGGCAGGGGAAGGGGGCTCCCCCGAGACGCAAGGGAAGTCATCTGTTATACCTGCAACCAAAAGGGGCATTTCAGTCGTTACTGCCCACAGAACCGGGATGCTACGCCAAGTAGTAGCAACCGAAGGTCAGAGACAGACTACTATACGCAGGAACCAAGGGTCGAGGCACGCGCAGCCATGACCCTGCAACAGCAAGCGCAGGAATGGCTCCAGGGAGTGGCTGGAGCCTCGGACGAAGTAAAAGACCTAGTCCTCCAAGATTTATGGGGGAAGGAGGGTTTTCAAAACGCCTAAACCCGTCGGCCTGGGTGAGGGCGCTCCGTTGTAATTCTGTAATCATCACACGCTATCGATCGTTGAGAATCCCAGTTTCCGTTCGAACGAATTACAACATGGCCGAAGTAAAAGCACTGGTGGACTCCGGAGCCACAGATAGCTTCATCAAACCTGCGTTTGCTAAGCGGATGGGGATCGGTCTCCAGGAATTGGAGACCCCCAAAAAGATATGGAACATCGACAACTCAGAAAATAAAGCGGGACTAATCACACACTGCGCAGATCTCGATGTCCAAACCAAAGGAACCCACAAAACAATGAGGTTCCTGCTCACCGACACAGGAAATGAAGACATCGTTCTCGGCTACCCCTGGCTAGCCGCCTACGAACCACAGATCAGCTGGCAACATGCAGTCATCAAAGAAGACACGTACCCAGTAGTCCTCCGCACCACACACCCCAAGGACCGGGGGGTGACCATCGCGTTCGCCCCCACTGAAGAATTCAGCGAAGAAGAGAAACGCGATGCGGTACAGCAGCTCTACGACAACTGGGACATAGTCAAAGCGCGCACCACCGCCACGGATCTAGCCATCGAAGCACAACAGTTCACAGGCACCACCGAAATACCAGAGGAATACAAGGACTTCGCGAAGGTGTTCAGCGAGGAAGAATCCCATCGATTCCCACCCTCGCGACCTTGGGACCATGCAATCGAGTTCAAAAAGGATGCGCCAGACGCCATTGACTGTAAGATCCACCCCTTGTCGCGCGACGAAGACGCAGCCCTCCAGGTATTCCTGGACGAACAACTAGCAAAGGGATACATCCATCCATCAAAATCTCCCTACGCCTCACCCTTCTTCTTTGTCAAGAAGAAGGACGGAAAGCTCCGACCCGTCCAGGACTACCGATGATATGACTGCGCTCTCCCTGCCTGGTGAAATTGCGCTTTTTACACTCTCAGCCGCACTCACCCGCACTCTACCGCACTCAGCTGCGCTCAGCCACGCTCAACTGCGCTCAGCCGCGCTCAACTGCGCTCAGCCATGCTCGCCCGCGCGCTCAGCCACGCTTGCCTGCGCTCTACCGCGCTCGCCCATGCTCTCTGTGCTCTCAGCCGCGTGCTCAGTCACACCTGTGCGCACGCGCTCAGTCACGCTTGTGTGCGCGCGCTCTCCTGCACTTGCCCACGCTCTGTGCGCGCTCTGCCGCACTCTCAGCGCGCTCGCCCGCGCACTTGCCGCGCTCTCAGCCGCACTTTGCCGCGCTCCCTGAGCGCTCGGCTTCCCCCTCTTACTCCGGACTCTCCCCTTTGTGCCTTAGCTTTCCCCTGGTTATATAATTCACCCTCTTTCCTTAGCTTACATTCCTCAGTATATAGGCCATGTAACTACAACTTTACAACCCAGATTCTAATAGTAGAGTTCTCCCCTCCAATTTCGGACTTCAGAGCTCAGTGCAGTTCTCCCCTCGCGTTCCTCAGTGTGCCGCACTCGCGCGCGGCCCTAGCGACTCAAGCGCGACGCGTTCCTGACCCCAGCGGCCACTCATACGAAGTTTCGCACCGCGCCGACGCGTGCGTGACCATTTGCGACCACTTGCGACCAACCGAGCGCACTTCCTTTCCCGACCTCGCCGCACTCGCGCGCGGCTCTAGCCCTTTGACACCGACGCGCCCGCGACCGCCGCGGACCCGCATACGACCGCTCGCGCCCCGCGGAGGCCTGCGCGACACCTCACGACGCTTCACACCCCCTAGACCCTGTGCAACTCTGACTGTTTCCTAACGCTTAGGGACAGTTTAGTATATCATCTGGTGACCACCGCAGGGGGTGGAAGCATCTTTCAGCTTTAGGCCTCAAGTATTACTTCCTGACCGCGTTTTTGCGCGTTTTGCGCAGTTTTACCCAACACACTTAGCGACATCACCCGGAAGCATTCCTGGCTATTCCCTCATTCTTCGACACACTCTCGCATTTTCCAACCCCAGCAGCGTCTCCGCACATTTCTACTTGTTTCCTGTCTTTGCCTCCGTTCCCCCTCGCTCTCTCACGTTTTCTGACCCTCAAGCGACCCCTGCGCCACGCTTAGTCACGCTTCACCTTAGGACTTAGGACCCTCAAACACCATTCCCTGCGTTTCCCCTTGCAACGCGCGGCGTCTCCTGTCACCTTTAGCACCTTGTGGCTTTAGTGCGCGACCAGTTTTCCGACCACAAGCGCCCACCGCGGAAGCGACCCAATTCAGCGACACCCCCAGCGAAACCACGCGATGCCATTCCAGGACTTGCTGCACCGACGCGAGGACAGCGCGCCCGTCCTCGACCTCTCAGACCCATGCGAAATCCTGCGCTATTTTGATAACATAGAGTTCTTGTTTCTGAAGCACCGCGTCTCAGACGACCAGGAGAAGAAGCGCGCAGCAGTGCGCTACCCTAGTGTAGCAGTCGAGCAACTGTGGAAGACCGCGCGCGCATTCAGCGATACTGCGCGCTCCTATGAAGACTTCAAAGCGGAAGTCATCGCGCTCTACCCAGAAGCGATAGCAGCGCAGGAGCACACCCTCGCGGATCTCGATGAGCTTGTCGCGCATCGCGCGCGCACACCAATTCGCTCAGAGATTGAGCTTGGAGCGTACTACCGCGAGTTCCTCCTTGTCTCGCGTTTCCTTGTCGCGAAGGACCGTATTTCCGTGCAGACGCAAGCACACCATCTTCTAGCGAGCTTCGAGCCTCGCCTTGCCACTGCTGTCCGCGCTCGACTTGTGCGCACATTCCCTGACCATCTCCCAGACGACCCATATGAGACAGATGCTGTTTATGATGCAGCGCTATTTGCGCTCGCGTGGCAGCGCGCCGCGCCCCTCGTCGAACCGCCGCGCGACGTTTCAACACCTTTCACATCATCACTAGCATCGCCCGCATTATTTACGTTCCCGCCGCTGACAGTACAGGCATTCCCGCTTGCTACAGAGCCGCGTTCGCCCGCACCATCAGACCCACGCACTGTGACACATGCGCTCAAGCAAGAGTGCACCGCGTCTCTCGTACCAGCGCCGCGCGATGCGGCGCCGCTTTCCACCACGTCTCCAGCAACCCCTCTACCAATTCAGATACCGCCGCAGCCAGCCCAAGTGTTCCTGCCCACGCTACAGTTTGTACAGGCAGATGCACCTGCCACAGTTCCCACCTTCGCTCCAAAGTGCGCCGCGCCCCTCATATCGGCCGCGCGCGACGTTCTGCCGCCGTCCGCGTCGACACTAGCACCGCGCGCGCCAGTTCTACCTACGCCAACGCCAGTCAACGCATTTCTGACCGCCCCAGAACCAGCCCAACCCGCGCAACCAGACGCGACTGCCGTGATGCTTGATGCCCTCGCCGAAGCAATCGCGTCCCTCAAGAGTGGTTTAGAGGCAATCCTCGACACGCAGAAGAGTGCAGAGTCACGCGCTCCAGATCCAGAAGCCGCGCAGAGCCGATCTGAGCGATGCAAGTTCTGCGGAAGCAGCACGCACCTTGAGGAGGAGTGTGAGGAGGCCGATGAGTACATCCTTGCAGGAATGTGCAAGCGCAACGTGTTTGGGAGGCTCACCCTTCCCTCAGGAGCAGAGGTGTCCCGGCGCATCAAAGGCAAGTTCCTTCGCGAACGGTTTGAGGAGTACCACAGGCAGTACCCAGGCCAGCGAGCAGCGCCGGCCTACTTGGAAGACTTAGCAAGACCGGGGCGACTTGCGCTGCAAGAGGTGACACCGGTGACACCTTCAGTGATGGGAGCGACATCCCCAGGTGCCAAAGCGATGCACCCAGCAACATTTGAAGTCCTTAGGCAGCCGCATAGGCCTGAGCGCACACTATGTGACCCGCGAGCAGCCAGTGATCAGGCGCGAGCACCAGACGCATCTGGCAACCTCAGGAAGCACACAGTGCGATTCAGCGGCGCCCCAGGAGTGCCCAAGAGCGCAGCGCGACCAGTCCCTGGCCAGAGCGAGCACCAGCGCACCAGCGTGGTGACATCAAGTGCGCAATCACAGACACGTGAATCCAACTTTGCTGCGACAGCAGCCAGCGACTGCGGAGAAGCCCCGCTCATGGTCTCACAAAGGGGACTGTTTGCCTTTGTCCCGGGCGTCAGATCAGAGACAGCGCACGCAGCTGCAAGCACCCCAGCGCCGCCCAGAGAATGCGCAGTTTATTTGGTACAGAGAGCTGCACCACAGCACGCGCGCGACCGCGTGTCAGGAAGCGCGAAGCCATCCAAGTGTCCCCAAGCCCCAGCGCCATCTGTGAAAGCCTGCGCCAATGCTGTCCACACAGAATCACCCAGCGCGCGCAGCATCGCCCAGCATGCGCGCAGCATCGCCCAGCATGCGCACAGCATCGCTCAGCGCGCGCGATACCAGCCAAGTCCCCTGCAGCACCTACAAGCCAGCATGCGTCATGCCAAGTGGCAGCATCCCGTCCAGCCCTCGCGCAGTCTTGTGCAGCGTTCACAAGTCACCAAGCATTTGTCCCAGCATTCCTGAGCGTCCCCAGCCAGCACCGCGAACCCCCCAAACCCTAGTCGCAATCCAAAGTCGGCCGCGATGGCCGCAAAGTTGTCTCTCCCACCGCGCGTCAGCCCACAAGCGTCAAGCAGTCCGCGACGTGCCGCCAATCAACGGCGCTGCGATTACCATTCCACGCGCGCAAGCCCCCAGACGTTGTGCCGAGCATGCGCGACGCCAGCGCGACTCTCATCCAGCGACCCTGCGACCTTCGAGATTCAGTGCGCACGTATATGCTTCCCACCATGCACAGTTACGTGCTCGCTGAGGACTGGGGACAGTCAATTTTTCAGTGAGGAGGAGAACTAGGCCCTGCCCCTGCGCACGAATCCACGCTCCCGCCCCCACGTTTCACCTTCACCTTGTTTACAGTTTGCGCCTTCGACATTCATCTGACTTCAAGTTTATTTGTTTATTTTCTGACTTCAAGTGTTCGTCTTCTAGCCCCTTCTGACCAGCAGCGACACATCAGACCCTCACCCATCCACTGCGCCTCCCTCACCCTTTCCGATGCTCTCGACAGCGATGCCACCGGCGCGCAGACCCCGGCGATGCACGCAGACAGCCGTAGCGACGTCAGCGGCCAACGCAAGCGTTTACAACCCGCGCAGCGACGTGCGCGGGTGCCGCAATGCAACTGCGACGACCGCGCGATCTGTAGTGGCAGCCCATCTCATGTAGCGATGACAGCGAGCGAGCCACATTCGCGCAGGTTCCCGCGTCACGCGTACTCTTTCGCGATACCGTTCCAAGTCACTGACCGCGTTTATCAGTCCCGCGGCGCCATGCGTGGCAGCAGCGGCGCAAGAACAGCGCAAGCGTAGCAGAAGCGGCGTTCCTCAGGCAGCCTCGAGCGCAGACACGACTGCGAGCGTGCCACAGTCGTGCGGCGGTTCATACGTCACCCATGGACGGCAGATAACCGCGCGCATCGACAGCAGCACTTTCAGGTTCCGCGGCAGCGTGCGCGGAGGAACGCAATGAGATTCTTTCAAGAGCAACTCCCAATGCGAAGAGAGGTCCAGCGGCAGCACCATATGCGCGCGGACGTGCGCGTCGCGTCAGACAATCCGCGATGATTGCCAGCACTCGCAACAGCATTCACGACACCCGCGGCAACGTGCGCGGTACTTGCAGATCGATTTACTCAAGAGCGGCATCCATCAAGAGGTTCACACATACAAGAGCAGCAGCGACAGCGCCACTTGCGCGCGGACGTCCGCGGCGCTTTGACGACTCGGCGACAGTATGAGACACTCGCGGTAACGTTTACAACCCGCGCGGCGACGTGCGCGCGCGCCGCGAGTCGATCACAATGACCACGCAATCCGTAGAGGCAGCCCCTATGCCTGCAGAGACATTAGCAACCGAGCCACATTTGCGCAGGCACCCGCGCCGCGTATACAGCTTCGCAATGACGTTCCAAGCTACTGACAGTGTTTACCAGTCCCGCGGCGACATGCGCGGCAGCAGCGGCACGAGAACAACCAGGAGCAGCCACATCAAGTAGCCCCCAGTGCAGACCCGACCGCGAGCGCGCCACAGTTGCGCGGCGGCTCGCACGTCGCCATCAAGTTTCAGAGGACCTCGTGCATCGATAGCAGCGATTTCAGGTTCCGCGGCAGCATGCGCGATAGAACGCGAAGCGGTTCTTTTAAGACCGACTCCCAGCGCAGCAAAGAGCTGAAGCGCAAGACTTCAGTGGCGACAACAGTAGCGCCATGTGCGCGCGGACGTGCGTGTCGTGCAAGAAGACCGGCGATTGCAACTAGGACTCGCGACGACGATTACAACAACCGTGGCAACGTGCGCAACACCAGCTAACTGGCAGCAACATGAGTCAAGGAGTATCACACAGGGTTTCTCGAGTCTGACAGCACCGACTGCGCCAGCTTCGCGCGGACCTTCGCGGCTCGCGCGAGGGTACAAAACAGTTCTAGGCGTCGGTAGCAGCGTTTTCCAGTCGCGCAAAGGCACGCGCGACAAGTGCGACGCCGCATTAGGAGAAGAGCGCCGCACAAGACAGTCTCAAGCGCACAAGACGTACCAACTCAGCCACAACCGCGCGGACTCCCGCACCTCGCCGCGAGGACTGTAGACGTCCAAGGAGTATTTTAGGCACCTGACGCGAACCCGCAGCAACGCGCGCAACAGCCGCGCCTTGACACCGAAGTTGACATCCTCTAGTAGACTGCACCACAAAGTACACCACGTTAGCTGCCGATCCACGAAGCTGCGGATTGCCGCCTTTGGCTAGGAGGACGACCACAACTGTCAGCAACCACAAGGGCAACATTGAAGACCGCAGGGCCACACGCAGCAAACGTGCGAGGACATCGCCAGCCATACGCGCAAGATCAAGTCGCCCCTCGCGCAGCAGCCAGTACAAAACCGCGCCACCCAACTCAGCGACAGCAAGACTCGCACCGTGGATGCTGAAGACACCAGCAATTGACATGCGCACCGCATCCAAGCAATTGCGACGCATGCGGATGACTGAGGACAGGTCAAGATCTCAGTGAGGCGGAGATGATACGACTGCGCTCTCCCATGCCTGGTTGAAATTGCCGCTTTTTACACTCTCAGCCGCACTAACGCACTCACTCTCAGCCCGCTCAACTGCCTCAGCGTGCTCGCCCGCATCGCAGCTGCCTCGCTCTGCCGCGCTCGCCAGCTCTCTGTGCTCTCACCGCGTGTTCCCTGTGCGCGCGCTCTCATGCTGTGTGCGCGACTCTCTTTGCCCCGCTCTGTGCTCGCGCACCTCACGTGCTCGCCCGGCTCCGCGCTCCGCATTTGCCGGTCCTGAGCGTCGCCCCCCTACTCCGGACTCTCCCCTTTGTGCCTTAGCTTTCCCCTGGTTATATAATTCACCCTCTTTCCTTAGCTTACATTCCTCAGTATATAGGCCATGTAACTACAACTTTACAACCCAGATTCTAATAGTAGAGTTCTCCCCTCCAATTTCGGACTTCAGAGCTCAGTGCAGTTCTCCCCTCGCGTTCCTCAGTGTGCCGCACTCGCGCGCGGCCCTAGCGACTCAAGCGCGACGCGTTCCTGACCCCAGCGGCCACTCATACGAAGTTTCGCACCGCGCCGACGCGTGCGTGACCATTTGCGACCACTTGCGACCAACCGAGCGCACTTCCTTTCCCGACCTCGCCGCACTCACGCGCGGCTCTAGCCCTTTGACACCGACGCGCCCGCGACCGCCGCGGACCCGCATACGACCGCTCGCGCCCCGCGGAGGCCTGCGCGACACCTCACGACGCTTCACACCCCCTAGACCCTGCGCAACTCTGACTGTTTCCTAACGCTTAGGGACAGTTTAGTATATCACCGAAGAATCAACTCATTCACAGTGCGTAACAAATACCCCCTCCCACTCATCCAAGAACTTATCACGGACCTGGGGAACGCGGACATCTACACTAAACTCGACGTCCGCTGGGGGTATAACAATGTCCGCATCAAATCTGGCGATGAGCACAAGGCCGCCTTCAAGACCCGCCGTGGATTCTTCGAACCGCAGGTGATGTACTTCGGCCTCACAAACTCGCCGCCCACCTTCCAGGAGATGATGGATTACCTCTGCGCCCCTGCTATCCTTAAGCACGAACCGCTAGGGACCACCATTCGGGTGTACATGGACGACATCGGCATTGCCTCTCGCAGCGGCATGGCGGGCCATATCGCTGCTGTACGTGACATACTCCAAATCGCAAAGGACAATGACCTGTTCTTCAAGCCGGAGAAGTGCGTTTTCGGCGCCCCGGCAATCGATTACCTGGGGGTAATCCTTGGGAAGGGGGTGACTCACATGGACCCCGTCAAGGTTGCCAGTATTCGCAACTGGCCGACGCCCACCACGGTCAAACAGGTCCGATCTTTCCTTGGCTTCTGCAACTTCTACCGCCTCTTTATCAAAGGCTTCGCCACACATGCACGCCCACTGAACAGACTAACGAGGAAGGACACGGAGTGGCAGTGGGGACAAGCAGAGACAGACGCCTTCAAGAAGCTCAAAACACTGGTCACAAGTGAACCTGTACTGGCACACCCGGATCCCAAGGAACAATTCGAGACGGAGGTAGACGCATCAGGCTTCGCAGTGGGCGCTGTACTCCTCCAACGAAAAGAAGACGGCAAACGACACCCCATAGGCTACTACTCGGCGACATTGAATGAAGCAGAGCGCAACTACGACATCTACGACCTGGAACTGCTGGCCATCATCAAAGCCTTCCGCCACTGGAGACCCCTACTCGCGGGCTCACCACACAAAACCAAAGTGTTCTCTGATCATCTCAACCTGCAATACTGGAGGTCGCCACAGAGGATAAGCAGACGCATCGCAAGGGAAGTACTAGAACTATCCGAATATGACTTTGAGATTCACCACATCAAAGGAACAGCCAACGGAAGGGCAGACGCGCTCTCCCGACAACCAGACTACGACCAAGGGGACAACGACAACAAGGATGTGACTGTTGCGTTAGGCCTGTCCTAACGGTGCTCGACTTGAGCGGTGACAGAGTGGCTTGATATGCGAAGGACGACTTAGCGAATACGGATACATGTCCTTAGTAGGAACGTGATCGGTGTGAGCACTGGGGCAAAGTCCACCAGGCGTATACGTCGTCGGGCGATCTGCTCTACTAGAGCCAGACGCACTAGCAAGCAGAAAGAGAGAAGAAGGCAGACGAGAAGGGGTGAGACGAGAATTGGACTGGTGATTTCAAGAAGACCAAGCTGGAGAGCTCGGTCTTCGTACTGCGAGTCTGATATACAATTGACGAGGAGCTTTGAAGCTCCTCCTGAACGTAAGGTACCCAGTAGCGATAGTAGCTCGAACCCTACTACGACTGTCCTAGGTATGAGTCAAGTCCGTACTGTATACATGTGATAACCCCTCCGAAGCTGACTGAGACGACTGTCCCTGACTAATACTAGGGTAGTCAGAACCCCACGAGTCCGCAGTCCGTACCGATGAGTCCGATCGCAACATCACCTCCTCTTTAGGTGCGACGTCCCGACGCTCCGAAGCCTTCCTCCTCGTACCTGATCCTGGTGCGCTGCGGCTGCTGCGCGGTCCTCCTACCCCTACGTGTCTTCTTCTTCGTCAACTCGTGATCCACCATGGTGCCCGCCTCGTCCTCGATGCGCTCCATGGCGTTGGCCATCTCCAGCCGGCGGCGGCTTGCAGTCGACTTTCCGGCGACCTCCCCTAGGGCGGCGATGAGGTCGTCGATCCGCTGGTTGAGGTGTTCCTCCTCGCGCGCCGCGGCGCGGTAGCGGTGGACCTCCGCCGTGAGGGAGGGGTCGTGGATGGCGTCGAGGCAGCAGTCGACGCGCGCCCGGTCTTCGAAGGCCTCGGTGAAGAGGGCCATGTCGTTGTTTGGATAGATGGGCTTCCCGCCATAGGTGAAGCGGGGAGCGGCGTAGAGGGGGCGGGCGTAGACCTTGTCCGACTCGTCGATGATGCCCACGACCAGGGGGTCCGGCCCCATGATCACCTGGACGTAGCGGGCCTCGCGCTCAACCCCGTTGGGGGAGACGATGCGGAACGGTATGTAGTCCGTCCCCTGGTTGGCCTTGAAGCCAGTGGGGACGCGTGTGTTGAGAGTGACGAGGGGTTGATGGGCGGCGGGGCCCATAACTCCGAGGTCCCGCTTGTACATGGGGGAACCGTCGGTGTTGAGGGAGTAGGGGGTCTCGCGTGGGTCGTCAGTGTCTGTGGTAGAGCGAATGAGGGGGTGCGTAGCTGGGTAGTCGTCGGCAGCATTCTCGGCCAGACCCCAGTCCGTATCAAGAGGCGTCGATGCCTCAGCTCCTGCTGCCGCCGCTGTGCCCTCCGCAGCTGTTCGTCCCTCCACTCCTTCACGACCTCCTTCCACGGCCGTACGGGCCCGAACTCCACGTGGTACCTCGACAGGTTCAACGTCACCGTGTCCGTCAAGGTGTGGAACGAGGCTATCTGCGGCCTGGCCCTCGAGTAGGGTGCGCTCTTCTTCTTCGGCGATCGCCTCGTAGGCAAGAGGCTGCGCCTCGGGGGAGTCGACGGTTCCTCCGACGGTGGGGTCGGGGAAGGCTCTGAGGACGGCGATGGCGTCCTCGCGGGTCGCGGGCCCATGGGAAGTGGTGAGGGCTTCGACGACGGTGTCGATGGTGGACTGCGATGGGAGTGAACAGGAGGACATGGTACGGAGGTAGACAGGATTGGAGAGTGTAGCAGGGATTGCTGAGGGACTTAGCTCATAATGGAGCCCCCTTATATGTGTTTCCTGCGTGGGGTTCAGCGCTTTGAAGTCCTTGATGGCCTGGTCGGCGAATACTTCGCTCCGGTCGACCCACTGATTCTCCGAGTCGGGGTATCCCTTCCATTTCACGAGGTACTGGAGTTTCCGTGTTCTTCCGAACCTTCGCGAGTCTAGAATCTTCTCGACCTCGTATTCCTCTTCTCCGTCTACCAAATCTGGTGGTGGGCGCTGGTAGTTTGGCCCATGTGTTGCCGTCTCGTGATATCTGGTGAGAAGATCGGTGTGGAACACCGGGTGGATGCTCCACTGCGTGGGAAGTTCTAGGCGATAATTGACTGGGGACATCACCTGTGCGACCTTAAAGGGGCCGTGTCTTTTGGGCGCAAGCTTCGCGGTTGGCTGGTTGGTCCGTAGGTGGCGTCCTTCTAGCCACACGAGGTCACCTTCCTTGTATTTGGGCGTATCTTTGTGTTTGACCCATGACTTTTGTGCCTTGATGAGGAGCGCTTTAGCCTGTGCTCTAGCCTCCTGGAACTGATCTATTCTCAGCGCTACCTGGGGTATGGGCGACGGTCTATCGATCCAATCAGCGCGCGGGTTGTACCCCATCAGGAGGTAAAAGGGGGACTTCCTTGTGGTCTCGTGGGGCCAGTTGTTGTGCGTGAATTCCGCTATAGGGAGGTACGCTGCCCAGTTATCTTGCCGCTCATTAGTCCAGAAGCGGAGGTACTGTTCGAGCCACTGGTTAGTTCGTTCGGACTGTCCGTCCGTCCGAGGGTGGTAGGCGGTGGAGACGTTCTGTGAAATTCCCAGGATCTTGCACAGTTCCCTTGTGAACCGGGATGCAAAGCGTGGGTCTCTGTCGCTGATTACCTTGGAGGGGAGTCCGAATCGCAAGAAGACGTGCTTAGCGTATAAGGCGGCAGTTCCCTCTGCTGTGATCTCCTCCTGACAAGGGATGAAGACGGCCGCTTTGGTACAGTCGTGATCCGTGATGGTGAGGATCGAATCGAATCCTTGAGACTGGGGGAGTTTGGTGATGAAGTCTAGCGCGATGGTTTCAAAGGGGAGCGCTTCGGGGTTTGGATAGATTGGGGACAGTGGTGCGCGGGTTGGTCGGTTGTTTGCCTTGTGCCTTTGACAGTCGGCGCACCCTTGACATAGTCCAGCACGTCTTGGACGAGGTTCGGCCACCAGTAGGATCGTCCGACTAACTGCGCGGTTTTGTTAATACCCGGGTGTCCATAGACTGGTGGTGTATGGTGAGCGGAAATGATACTTCTCTTGTCATACAGTCCGCCTGTCACCACTCGTCTCCCTTCTTTGTACCAAGTGCCCTCGATCTTCTTCAGCCGATGTGCGTTTACCCATGGGCGAAGATAGTTTTCGTCCTGGTGGTACGTTGCGTCTGGTCGTTCCATCTCCCCAGGTTCGATTGTCAGAGTGTTTGGCATGATCGTCTCGACTTGTGTGGCTCGTACAAAGAGTGCATCGGGGAGGACTGTTACGTCCTTGTTGTTGTCGTCTCCTTGGTCGTAGTCTGGTCGTCGGGAAAGCGCATCTGCTCTTCCATTGGCCGTGCCTTTGATGTGGTGAATCTCAAAGTTGTATTCGGATAGTTCTAGTACTTCCCTTGCGATGCATCTGCTTATCCTCTGTGGTGATCTCCAGTATTGCAGATTGAGGTGGTCGGAGAATACTTTGGTCTTGTGTGGCGAGCCTGCGAGTAGGGGCCTCCAGTGGCGGAAAGGCTTTGACGATGGCCAGTAACTCTAGGTCGTAGATGTCGTAGTTGCGCTCCGCTTCGTTAATGTCGCCGAGTAGTAGCCTATGGGATGTCGCTTGCCGTCTTCTTTGCGTTGTAGGAGTACAGGCGCCTACTGCGAAGCCTGATGCGTCAACCTCCAGCTCGAATGGTTCTTCTTGATCCGGGTGTGCCAGGACTGGTTCGCTCGTGACCAGTGTCTTAAGCTTCTCGAAGGCGTCCGCCTCTGCTTGTCCCCACTGCCACTCCACGTCTTTCCTCGTTAATCTGTTTAGTGGGCGTGCATGTGTGGCGAACCCTTTGATGAAGAGGCAGGTAGAAGTTGCAGAAGCCGAGAAAAGATCGGACCTGTTTGACCTGTGGTAGGCGTCGGCCAGTTGCGGATGCCTGCGACTTTGACCGGGTCCATGCGAGTCACCCCCTTCTCAAGGATTACCCCCAGGTAATCGATGGACGGGGCGCCGAAGACGCATTTCTCTGGTTTGAAGAACAGGTGGTTGGCCCGTGCGATCTGGAGTATGTCACGTACCGCTGCGATGTGGCCCGCCATGCCGCTGCGTGAAGGCGATGCCAATATCGTCCATGTATACTCGAATGGTGGTACCTAGTGGCTCATGCTTCAGAATGACGGGGGCGCAGAGGTAGTCCATCATTTCTTGGAAGGTGGCCGGCTGAGTTAGTGAGGCCGAAGTACATAACCAGCGGTTCAAAGAATCCGCGGCGGGTTTTGAACGCGGCCTTCCCCTCATCGCCAGGCTTGATGCGGACGTTGTTATACCCCGCGCGGACGTCGAGTTTGGTGTAGATGTCCGCGTTCCCCAGGTCCGTGATGAGTTCTTGGATGAGCGGGAGGGGGTATTGGTTACGCACAGTGAACGAGTTAATCCTCGGTAGTCCTGGACGGGTCGGAGCTTCCCATCCTTTTTCTTGACAAAGAAGAAGGGCGAGGCGTAGGGGGACTTTGATGGTCGGATGTACCCCTTCGCCAACTGCTCGTCCAGGAATACCTGGAGGGCTGCTGTCTTCAGTCAGCGCGACATGGGGTAGATTTTGCAGTCGATGGCGTCTGGTGCGTCTTTCTTGAATTCGATGGCGTGGTCCCAGGGTCGCGAAGGTGGGAATTGGCGGGATTCTTCTTCGCTGAACACCTTCTGCGAAGTCCTCGTATTCTTTTGGTATTTCGGTGGCGTTGGTGAACTGCTGTGCCTCGATAGCCAGATCCGTGGCGAATGGAGTGCGCCTTGACTGTTCCCCATTCGCTGTAGAGCTCCTGTATCGCGTGGTGCTTTTCTTCCTCGCTGAACTCTTCGGTAGGGGCGAACGCGATGGTTACTCCCCTGTTTGTGGGGTGTGTGGTAGCGAAGGACCACAGGATATGCGTCCTCTTTGATGACTGCGTGTTGCCAGCTAATCTGCGGTTCATAGGCGGCTAGCCAGGGGTAGCCGAGGACGATGTCCTCGTTTCCCGTGTCGGTGAGCAGGAACCTCATTGTTTTGTGGGTTCCTTTGGTCTGGACGTCGAGGTCTACGCAGTGTGTGATTAGCCCTGCTTTATTTTCTGAGTTATCGATGTTCCATATCTTTTGGGGGTCTCCAATTCCTGGAGACCGATCCCCATCCGCTTGGCAAACGCGGGTTTAATGAAGCTGTCTGTGGCTCCGGAGTCCACCAGTGCTTTTACTTCGGCCATGTTGTAACTCGTTCGAAACGGAAACTGGAATTCTTAACGATCGAAAGTGTGTGATGATTACAGAATTACAACGAAGCGCCCTCACCCAGGCCGACGGGTTCAGGCGTTTTGAAAACCCTCCTTCCCCCACAGATCTTGGAGGACCAGGTCTTTTACTTCATCCGAGGCTCCAGCCACTCCCTGAAGCCATTCCTGCGCTTGCTGCTTGCGGGGTCATGGCTGCGCGTGCCTCGACCCTTGGTTCCTGTGTGTAGTAGTCCGTTTCTGACCTTCGGTTGCTACTGCCTGGTGTAGCATCGCGATTCTGTGGGCAGTAGCGACTAAAATGTCCCTTTTGATTGCAGGTATAACAGATGACTTCCCTTGCGTCTCGGGGGAGTCCCCTTCCTCTGCCTCGCGTTCTGGGGCCTCCCCTAGGTGGATAGGGCGGCCGGTGTTGGTTGCCGAGTATGAATTCGGCTCCGGCGAGTCTTCCCTGAGTGCCTTCGGTCTCTGTTCCTCGTGCCCTTGTTCGGTCCGCCGAGGTGTCCATGGCGTTGGGATTTGCTGATGGGGCAGGTTTCTTGGCGCCCATCCGCTTTGCGGGGGTCCCCAGGTGCTAGGACGTGGGGTAGCTTTCGGGATAGATGGTTTTATCGAATTGAGACGTGCCTGTAAGTGCAGATACTGCTGTTGTTTCTTCATCGCCGCTTGTTTCCACGCTTCGAACGTAGTTGGTTCGTATTGTTCGTAGACTTTGGTGAACAGCCCCTTTGGCAGTCCTGCCGTGAATAGATCTATCGTTTGAGGGGCATCGAGGTTGTAGTCGGCTTGTCGAGCGAGGCGTTCAAAGGTGGCTACATAGCTGTCAATATCTCCGTCCTTCATGTGGACTCCTTTGCGTAGTTCTGCCTGCGCTTGCTCCTTCTCCATGGTGTTCGAGAACCTCCTGGTAAAGGCGCGAAGGGTTTCTTCCCAGAGGCGTCGAGTGTGCTCGGGGAATCCGGCTTCTGTCTGGCGCATTAGCCAGTCGGTCATGTACATCACCCACTCGTTGACTAGGTCTCCCTGGATGTAGCCGAGGAAGAGGAGTGATCGGCGGTAGTAGTTGCGCATAACGTCGCTTGTGCTGTTGACCCCTTGGTAGAGGTTCCACTGCGCCCTGAACTGCAAGGCTTTGGTGCGGTCGCCGTTGAAGACCATGGGTGTGTTGCCTTGGAGCCTGTCTGAAGATCGAGGTTGGTTGCCGATGGGACCTACCCCTGGGAATCCGCCTCCTCCAGGCGGTCCTCCTCCGCCTCCGTGGCCTCCACCTCCTCCTCCTGGTGGGTAGCCTCTTCCTGGGCCTCTTCCGGGCGGTCTTCCTCCCTCGGGAGGGTCCGGTTCATCAGGTCCGATGGCTCTCATCAGAGCTGCGTCGTCTGCAGTCATCCGATGCCCCGTATCTGGATGGATGGGGAGTAGGTCTTCGGGGACTCCGTCGTGTGGTTGTTGTATGGGGTCTGTCTGAAGCGCGTACGTTGGTTCTAACTGTGTGGTTGTCATCTCGTCTGGTGGGTGAACCACTATGTGCTCAGCTTGTGGTGCCTCGTCGAGCGTAATCCCTGCAGCCCGGTTTGCTAGGTTGGTGAGCTCTTCCTGTTCCTCTGCGTTTACCTGTGAGAGGTGGTCTTCCTCGGACTCTTCGTCGCTTTGTTCTGACTCAGAGTCTCCTTCTTCCGTGGTGCTTGTGACGATCGCGCCGTCGATGGGTCCTACCCTCGCTAGGGGGACTACTTCGCTTTCTAGGATGTCGCACCGATACTCGTGCGTTGTTGGCCAGACTACTGTTCGTACTCCTGCGTCGTTTGTGGCGAGTATGCACCAGCAAGTGTGCTCGAAGCTGAACTCAACTGGGTAGTAGCGACTTGGCCGGTTGGGGAAGTCGACAAAATAACCAGTTTCTCCTCTGTGCGTCCTCCACCTGGCAGCTTTCAAATAGCGCGTGGGGACATTTCGTTCTCCTCTACTGGGGATGATATATGATTGGACTTGGTTCCAGCCCCACCGATCGCCGGTTGTAGGCGCCACTGTGTCGTTCTTGTAGGGTGTAGCTTGGTCTTAATGTTGCGTTAGGCCTGTCCTAACGGTGCTCGACTTGAGCGGTGACAGAGTGGCTTGATATGCGAAGGACGACTTAGCGAATACGGATACACGTCCTTAGTAGGAACGTGATCGGTGTGAGCACTGGGGCAAAGTCCACCAGGCGTATACGTCATCGGGCAATCTGCTCTACTAGAGCCAGACGCACTAGCAAGCAGAAAGAGAGAAGAAGGCAGACGAGAAGGGGTGAGACGAGAATTGGACTGGTGATTTCAAGAAGACCAAGCTGGAGAGCTCGGTCTTCGTACTGCGAGTCTGATATACAATTGACGAGGAGCTTTGAAGCTCCTCCTGAACGTAAGGTACCCAGTAGCGATAGTAGCTCGAACCCTACTACGACTGTCCTAGGTATGAGTCAAGTCCGTACTGTATACATGTGATAACCCCTCCGAAGCTGACTGAGACGACTGTCCCTGACTAATACTAGGGTAGTCAGAACCCCACGAGTCCGCAGTCCGTACCGATGAGTCCGATCGCAACAGTGACAATCCTCCCCGACGCGCTCTTTGTACGAGCTACACAAGTCGAGACGATCATGCCAAACACCCTGACAATCGGACCCAGGGAAATGGAACGACCAGACACAGTGTACCAACAAGACGAGAACTACCTTCGCTCATGGGTAAACGCACATCGGCTGAAGAAGATCGAAGGCACTTGGTACAAAGAAGGGAGACGAGTGGTGACAGGCGGATTATACGACAAGAGAAGTATCATTTCCGCTCACCATACACCGCCGGTCTATGGACATCCAGGCATTAACAAAACCGCGCAGCTGGTAGGACGATCCTACTGGTGGCCGAACCTCATCCAAGACGTGCTAGACTATGTCAAAGGATGCGCTGACTGTCAACGACACAAGGCGAACAATCGACCAACCTGAGCACCACTATCCCCGATCTACCCGAATCCTGAAGCACTCCCCTTTGAAACCATCGCACTGGACTTCATCACCAAACTCCCCCAGTCACAAGGGTTCGACTCAATCCTCACCATCACGGATCACGACTGCACCAAAGTGGCTGTCTTCATCCCCTGCCAAGAGGAGATCACAGTGGAGGGAACCGCTGCCTTATACGCTAAGCACGTCTTCCTACGATTCGGACTTCCCTCCAAGGTGATCAGCGACAGAGACCCACGCTTCGCGTCCCGGTTCACGAGGGAACTATGTAAGATTCTAGGGATTTCGCAGAACATCTCCACCGCCTACCACCCCCAGACAGACGGACAGTCTGAACGGACCAACCAGTGGCTAGAGCAGTACCTCCACTTCTGGACTAACGAGGCGGCAAGATAACTGGGCGGCATACCTCCCCATAGTGGAATTCACGCACAACAACTGGCCCCACAAGACCACAAGGAAGTCCCCCTTCTACCTCCTGATGGGGTACAACCCGCGCGCTGATTGGATCGATAGGCCATCGCCCATACCCTAAGTGGCGCTGAGAATAGATCAATTTCAGGAAGCTAGAGCGCAGGCCAAGGCGCTCCTCATCAAGGCACAAAAGTCATGGGTTAAGCACAAAGATACGCCCAGATACCAAGAAGGCGACCTTGTTTGGCTTGAAGGACGTCACCTGCGCACCAACCAGCCAACCGCCAAACTTGCGCCCAAAAGACATGGCCCCCTTTCGGGTCGCTCAGGTGATGTCCCCAGTCAACTACCGCCTTGAACTTCCCACACAGTGGAGCATCC